>JANIJG010008232.1:0-20215 GCA_024611175.1 Megaceryle torquata | reverse complement strand
GAGCCCCAGCAATGCTGGGAGGGCTGGAACCCCTCTGCTGGGAGGCCAGGCTGGGAGAGTTGGGGGGGTTCAGCCTGCAGAGGAGGAGGCTCCAGGGAGACCTTCTTGGAGCCTTTCAGCACTTCAAGGGTCCTGTCAGAAAGCTGGGGAGAGACTTTTGAGCAGGGCCTATTGGGACAAGACAAAGGGTGATGATTTTAAAGTCAAAGACAGTAGATTTGCATTAGGTCTAAGTAAGTAGTTCTTCACTGTGAGAATGGTGAGACACTGGAACACGTTGCCTGGATAATTTGTGGATTCCCTGTCCCTGGAACAATTCCAGGTGAGGTTTGCTGGGGCTCTGAGCAACCTGACCAAGTTGCAGATGTCCCCCTGCATTGGGGTTGGACTAGATGACTTTGAAAAGTCCCTTCTAACCCAAACCATTCTACAGTTCCAGGATAATAATTACAGCTTTACAGCCACCCAATGCAGGTCTGGCGTCAGCCAATGACAAACTGTGCTCACACACTGTCAGGTCAGGCGTTAGTGGTGTGGTAACTAATGGAAGGCACAGTTGAGTGAAGCTTCTCCTGCTTAAAGTCACCTCTCTTTAGGTCAGCGTAAGCGGTAGAGAAGACGGTACGGCCTGACCTGTTCCTGTCGGTGGGAGAGGTGAGGGCAATATTTGCTATGAAGGAGTAGAACAGCTGGCTGGGGAAGTTCAGATATTTCACTAAGGAGAACTGAGTGCTGCTCATGGGCGTCAGCAGCCCGCGGTGAGATTCTCCAGACATCTGGATTCGCACCAGGATGAAGATAAAGTGCGTTGGCTTCCGCTGCTGCTGGGGTTTGTTTTTCTGACCTTGTAGGTGTTTCTTTTTATAGGCTTCATGAGAATCCAGAAGAAGAGCCGCACATCCTGCTGGAGTGTGACAGTGGTGTGCTGGACGCCCTACAGAACCATCTGAAACTGTACAAGATCCGGAGGAAAGTAAACATCACCCCTTGCCTTGACCTTTCTTTGTGGGCTGTCGTCCCTGGGGAGAGGGCTGGAGACATCACCGGTTCCCTCGCTCAACGCGCGGACCAGGCACTGGTTTTAACTCCCGACCCCAGGACAGAAGTCATGGGCTGGAGATTGATTACAAAGAAAGGAGCCAACCTATCAGAGATTATCCCTGGGAGCCATATTGGAAACATTCAGGATTACCACAGGCACAGGTATAAACAAGGTAAAGCCAACCTCCTGTGTCGCTGGATTTGGGGAAATTTATTGATTTATTACCATAGTTATTAGCAGAGTCTGTTCTCTGCTGTGAAAGGAGGAATAAACACTAAAAGCTGCCTTGGTATGTCTCAGTGGGTTTAACTTGTTCAATTAGTACATCATTAATATATAATCTAGAATATTATTTGCTACTTTGAGGGTAAAATTGATCTGGCAGTTAGAATTCTGTCGAAATTCTGTCTGGTGGCCAGAGTCAGTATTTGGGTGGTTTCCTGTTACTAAGATTGAGGTGGGTGTGTCAGGAATGCTGACAGCAAAAGACATCCAGGTTTATTCCTTATTCTTAGAGAGAAATTTCTGTGGTTTGAGTCATTTTGATTATTTTGGGATTACACACAGCCCGTGTGTTTTCCTTGTTGCTAAGGGAGGAAAAGGAAACACCCTGACTTACTTCCCTAAAAAAATTCTGACTGGATTCACGGAGTGAACCCAGAGGCCAAGGGGTGGATGGTTGATTTGAGAGGGAGCTCGGTCACAGGAGCCCCTCTGCCTGTGCGGAGCTCCCCTTGATTTTACTGTGTCCATGCAGAGAGTGGATTAAATTAATTGGCAGACTGAAAGGTAATGGTTCTTTGGTTAAACTGGAGTCTGTCTGGCTTGGAGCTGTGAGCTGTTAATGGTCCAGACTGGGCTGGACCATAGGGTTGTCCCACCTGTCCAAAATATTGCTGGGTACAACACTCTGATCTTACCTCATTTACCCTTTGGGTTTGACTTTTTTTTGTTTTTTTTCTTAGGAATTCCTGAAGGTGTGAGAGATCTCCCTCCAGGAGTAGCCCTCCCACTGGAATCCAACCTGGCCTACATGAATGGTGTCAGCTTTACCAAAGGCTGTTACATCGGCCAGGAGCTGACAGCCAGGACCCACCACATGGGCGTCATTCGCAAACGTCTGCTGCCAGTTCACTTGTCAACTCCTCTTCCCAAGGACAGCATTCCTGAGGGGACTGAGATCTTCACCGAATCGGGAAAATCAGCTGGCAAATTCCGGGCTGGAGGAGGTGAACTTGGGATAGCTTTGCTGAGGTTAACTCATATAAACGAACCGCTCTGCTTAAATATAGAGGGGGATAAAGTGAAGCTCACTGCAAATATACCTGAGTGGTGGCCAAAAAATTCTAGCAAATAGAAGAGTCACCGCTCGCATGTTTTGCCTTCTTGAGAATATATTTTGTGCCATGAGTTTGGGAAAGTTTGGCTCCACCTGCAGCTCTTGTTTCTGGTGTTTGATGGTGGGGAGGGGGCGTTACAGGATTCTTCAAACCGGGACTAAACAGCAGGAGCTCGGAGGGTCGCTGAGGACAAGAGGATGATCTGTTAAGTGTTGTGGAGAGCCCCTGTACAGCGTACGTAGGGAAGCACACTGTGTTTTCTGAGGGTCCCCCATGTTTATTTCGGGGGGTGCCACATGTGGTCGGGTTGGAGTCTTCGCTGAATTTTCAGTCCGCCGCTCGCTCAGTCCGACTGTGCTGGGTGTAGGGCTGGGGTGTGTTCAGACTGAAGCAGGAGTTTCCCTGTTGTGTGCACTGAATGTTTCTGTTCAGAGTAACCATTTTGTGTTACTATAATGCGGGTTGATTTTTTTTTTTTAATGGAGATCATGCTGCTCTTACCTTGCCTAAGATACATCCTCAGGCTAAAGCCTTCACTGCAATTCCTCCTTGCGTTGAGCTGCTGCTTAAACTTTCTGGCTGGGTTGGTGGTTTCCCTCTTCCCAATGCTGATTGTGTTCAGGAGGAGCAAAACCTTGAACTCCACACCTTGATTTTAATAAGTTATCCCTGGTGGGAAAGCTCTCAAAGATCCCAGTCCCCTCCTTCAGCACCGGCAGAGGGAGTGCAACCAGCAGCTGCCAGCTCCTCTGCTGCTCCCGACTTCGGTCACACTCCCTTCCGTCACTCAAACAACTGTTTCAGAGAGGAAAGTGGTTATTTTATAGAATTAAGGTGCACTTGTGCGTGCCCTGGGGTGTCTGCTGTGCTGCTGCTTGGCAGAATAATCCCTTAGTAGCAGCACGTGCCCGTCAGTTGTCAACAACAGTTGAGGGCTTGGTTTTTTTGGCATCAACGTCTTTGTTCTGTCACCTTGTAGAAAAATCCTCCGTGTTTCCCCAAAGCCTTTGGCAGGGGTTACCTGAATCCTTCCAAGAAGCTGCTGAAGGGACAGCATGTCTCCATCTCAGACCTTTGCTCCTTCGTACCAGCGTTAAGCTGTGGTCTCTGGAGAAGGGGTTACTGCCTCATGTGCTCTTGGCTTAGCCTGGTGTTCCCACGGGAGGACTTTTCACATGGTGCTCCACCACAATGAGCTTGTTCTGAGAGCTCTCCGTAGACAAAAACCCAACCCTGCTGCCATCTCCAGCTGAGGGTTTCTCCACCCACCGTCCCCTGTGGGGTTTCAGAGCAGCCCAGCGCTTGGCATTTCTTCTCTGCTTTCCTCTGCCTCTGCTGCTCTTCTGCCATTGCACTTTCTCTTGCTTCTGCAATCACTTTATTCCTCTTTGCCCTCCCCAAACACCAACCAACTCTGTGCCTCTTAACCCTGCAGTAATTTCCAGCAGCCCCGTGTATTTTTGTACAACAAATCCATCGCCTGCCCACTGTTGGAATGACGTGGGTGTACGTGAAGGGCGTGATACAAGAGAGGAGCAGGTGAGACACTGCTGAGACCAAAAAAAAAAACCAAACCAAAATGCTCTTGCATGCGTATTTGTGACAAAAACCGTCCAAAGCACATCCTGCCGATGTTTCGGTGTTACTGTGAAAGGAATTTATCTGTGAAAGATGCTCACGTTGGTGAAAACTCTGTGCCTGCTGTAAAAGGAGTTAGTGGAGTATCTCATTAAAAGTTTGTTGTATTGGAGATTTCAATGTGACTGATCCAAAGGAGGTGCTGTCTTTTATTTACCTTGCATGATGACACACAACAGGATACTTTTTGGAGTTGCTTGCTGACAAGAAATGTGGTTTATATGGGTGGTTGGTTACCCCTTGCTCAGGTTTGAGATCATTAACAGAGTCTTTCTGATGGAAAAAAAAAAAAAAAAAACCAAACCAAACCAGAATTCTTGTTATTCTTCTATTTTTTCATCTCTCCTGCAGCCTGCTCCATCATGAAGGGCTTTAGGCTGTGGGCTCTGTTGGTGCAAGGTTGATTTTACAGGGGCGTTTGCCTTGCAAATCTCCTTCAGACAAGGTGAGGTAGAGTGAGGAACTCTACCCCTGACCAAAGCCACCGCAGAGCCAGCCAAAAAGGGGCAAGTAACCTGTTCATCACATCAGCCAAAGGACTGAAATGTCCTCAGCAGCACTTTGGAATAACTGGTTTCTGCAGGAAGAAGGAAATGTTGAGAAATAAAACACCAAGGCCAGGCCCACACAACCCCTCTGCCAGCCAGGGCAGGCAACAAGGTGCTTTTATGGTTCAATTCTTTCAGGTTTTCCTGCTTTCCCCAGCATGAACATGGCAGCTGAGGAGAGCTGTCGGGTAACCTGGTCACTTCCATGTTTCATGCTAAATTCAGATGGAAAATGTTCTCTGAGGGGCCAACTCATTCCTGTTCCTCATTTTCAGGGTGTTCCCCCTCGCTGTCTTAGTTCCCAGGTCCTGCCCTTGAGTCACAACAAACCCCGTGGCTGCTCCAGGCTGGGGCAGAGCAGCTGAAAAGTGCCTGATGGGAACACAGGCAGCTGGAGATGAGCCAGATAGTGCCCAGGGGGACAAGAAGCCACTGGCATCCTGACTGTGTCAGCACTGGACACTGGGGAGGCTGCCACGTGAATACCAGGTTCAGTTTTGGGCCCCTCACTCCCAGCAGGACATGGAGGGGCTGGAGCGTGGCCAGAGAAGGGCAACGGAGCTGGGGAAGGGGCTGCAGCACAAGAGTGGGGAGGAGTGGATGAGGGACCTGGGCTTGTTGAGCCTGGAGCAAAGGAGGCTCAGGGGAGACCTGGGTCTTGACAGCTTCTGACAGGAGTCTGGAGATTGGGGGGGGCGAGGTGTCGGGCTCTGCTCCCAAGGAACAAACACCAGGACAAGAGGAATCGGCCTCAAGCTGCCCCGGGGGAGGTTTAGGTTGGACCTGTGGAGAAATTTCTTCCCCTTGAGGGTTGTCCAGGCCTCTCCCAGGCTGCCCAGAGCAGGGGTGGAGTCCCCGTGATCCCTGGAGAGGTTTCCAGGCCATGGAGCTGTGGTGCTGAGGGCCATGGGTCAGTGGTGCCCTGGCAGTGCTGGGGAACGGTTGGACTCGATGACCTTAAAAGTATTTTCCAAACAAATCTATTCTATGATTCTCTGATCCACCTCTCGCTGCCTCAGTTTCCCCTTCGCCCAGCCCGCCATGACAGCTTCCCCCTCCCGCTCAGCGATGGTTCGCTCCTCCCATTTTCCAGCCCCTTCTCCCCCCTTTTCCCCTCCGCTCAGTGGTTTCTCCCACGGACGGCCGTTGACCGCGCGCCCGCTCCCCCTCCCTTCTTTCCCGCCTCGGCCTGGCGGGCGCTCGAGCCCTTCCCGCTCGTTCGCTCGCGCCAGTGGTAACGGCCGTTGAGAGGGGCGGTGCTGGAGGCGCGCACCGCCCCGGCCTCGGCCCCTGAGGGCGAGAGGCGGGAGGGAGGGAGGATAAGATGGTGGCGGGTAGCGCCCAGCCTCCGGCCCTTCGGCCTGACGGGGCTTCCCGGGCAGAGGTGAGGCGTCAGCGCTGCTCCCCTCCGCTACCGGGACGGTGCCTCGGAGCTGAGGGGGTTTGAGCGGTGAAGGTGGAGGGGTGTGAGTCTGTGTGGGGGGTTTGTGAGAGGCTCGGCTCCTGTGAAAGGAGGAAGCGGCCTCTGCCCTGTGAGCGGCGGCGGTGGAGTTGCAGCGGGGCTTGGAGGAAGGAGGAGGGGGGGACCCCCGTGGCTGCTGGTAGAGCAGAACCATGTAAATAAAGGACGTTCCTTGCCAAAGTACAAGGCTGTATTCCTCTTGCACTTGTCTGTCGTATGCACCTTGTCAGAGAGCTGTGAGCACTCGGAAGTTACAGAGCCGTGAGCGGTACTGACACCCCCAAAATATGTGCTGTTCCTTCAGGAGAGAGCAGTGAAGGAAGCAAGTGCTATAGCCTGAAATCCCTATAGGGTAAGAGGAGTCACTTTCTGAGGCTGCAGAGAATACCTTGAAACGGTTGGTTTCACAAAAAGGAAGTTGTTTCCTTATGCCTTTTTGTTTTGTTTTGCTTTGGTGGGTTTTGTTTTCTGGGAGTAACGCTTGAATTCATTTTTATGGTTGTTAACATTTTCTGCCATACTGAAAAGCCACAGAAGTTGTCCTGGTGCAGTGACGGGTCCAGAAGAATGATTCCCGAGACTTCACTGTATAAACAGATGTTGTACTGAGTTATTAACATCGCTGCAATGATGCTGTTTTTCTACACTCAGATGACGCTGTTTTAAAGGTATCATTACTCAAATTAATTCACACTGCTGTGGCCAGGTTGATGCCAGGAGGTCGTGTGTGAGCATCTTCTTTGCACTGTTACTTCAAGTTTTAAAAGCCCTTACAGATACTTGCAGCTTAACTTTTTGACTGTTTGCCCACTGTTAATATGTTGTTGAAATCTTCATGAGGTTTCCAAATCCTGCACAGTCGAGAGTCACAAATACAGTGTATTCCTCAGAGCCTGCCACAGTCTTGCTTTTCCAGCAGCAGTGTTTTTTTTCACCAGTGTTTTCTGGGTGGATTCATGGAGATTTGGCAATTTTTGTCCCCTTGTTCCCAGCCTGCTGAATCCACGTTCTGTTTCCACGCACTGGGGGCATTTTACGTGTTACTTTGTGAGGAGAGTGTAGCCACTTCTAGCTACTCTGTAAGAATTTTGTTGAGAACACAAAGTTTCTGGTGAATGGTAACAAAGAGAAGTGCTACATTTTGGCTTCAAATTATTCTCTCAGCCCTTTGCCTGTGTAATGTTTTGCTTTTACGTCAAAATTTGAGCCCTTGCAGGCTGTCTTGGTGGTGGTTTGTTTTTGGTTTTTTTTTTCTGTGACTCACTGTTCTCAAGCTAGCAGGAATAATTTATGCCAGAACTGTCGTGGTGGATTTGTGTCTGGATTTCCTCTTTCTCTCAGTCTTGCCCAGGTCAAACGAGTGTGGAATTCTTCTGCCATTGGGGTCTACTCGCATCACTTAAATTATTAGTACTGTGATGTCATAACACTGGAAATCATAGACTATTTTGGGTTGGAAGGGCCCTTAAAGATCATTTTATTTCAGCTCCCAAATGTTTGGGCTTTCTCTGTTTTCATTAATCCCTGGCTAGAGTATGACTTCAGATTTTTGATTTATTTTTTTTTCCTCAAAACGCTTGAATTCAGGGTGTGCTGTCAGCAGCACTGGTACAATTAGGTTAAAAACTTAAATGAGGGAATGGTATAAAGACTTACCGTGTCACAGTTATATACGTTGTCATTCTCAAGTTGTGTTGACATCAGACAGTCACAGCAGCTAGAGGAGGACAGTCACCACCTCCGAGTGTCATTACAGCTTTTCCACTGTAACACTTCTAGCAGTCGTAGGAGTTGACTCATATTCTGTAAACTGGATTTTGGGCCAGTTTTATTATTCCAGGTGAAAAAAAAAATCATATTTTTAGGCTTCATTCAGATGACTTGAGTGTATTTTGAAGGTCAGCGTGACTTTTTTTTTTTTTGAAAGTTTAGTCAGAATTGGAGCTCTGCTTTCTCTTTCATCTCATGACTTTGTAATAATAGTTGGCTGTTGATGGGCTACACTTCCCAGCAGCTAAACCATACCATATTATACCTGTTTAGGGTTGTGCTGTTGTTGTTTCTGGCTTGCATTTGTTTGGTTTTGTTGCTTCTATTTTCATTTGGTTTTTTCTTTGTTGTGTTTTTTGTGTGTGTGTGCATGTGGTTTTTTTGGTTTGTTTCTTTTTTTTTTTTTTTTTTTTCCCCCAAAAGATCAATATGTCTCGTTCTCATGATCTCTGGATTTCTTAGTTTGCTTCAATTCTATTTCTTCTTGTAGCATTCAAAATACGGTGCAATGTGAGGGAAGGATCAGGGCTCGTTATCTGTCAGAGTCAAAGAGTGGTGGGAAAATGACAACTTTATTAAGGACAAATGTGTAAAAGGTGATAAATGAGATATTTGAAAGTGTGGAGAAGGTAGGACAGGGGCAGCACTTTAGCATGAAATAAAGCCTTGAAATAAAATAAACTTTCTTCTTAATTCATGTGACAGGAAGTACAGGACTTGATTTGCTCACTCTGTGCAAGTCTCTCAGTTACTCAGCTGGAATGAGCCAAATGATCACTTTCTGTGTGGAGACAGAACAAAAGTAGCCAGTTCACCAGCACCATGGTGAGAAACATTCATTCCACTGATTTATTTTTTTTTTAATGTGGAGATACCAGAACCCCAGGGGTACAAGAGACTTGTACTAAAAACTCTTGTGCTATTAAATATGATCTTGTTATACATATATAGCATATTATATGTATATCATAGTGATTAACATTTCTTTACTGGGTCATGCTTCCTGATTACCACTGAAATGCTTTGGGAAATATGTGATCAGCTGAGAGTAATTGCCTAGAAATTACTTAAGTGGGGAGGAGAAGAAGGTGCATTTCAAAACCTCTCACACACTTTTCTTCCTTTCCCATCTGAGAAGTGTTTCCAGGCTAAATAAAGCATCATTTGAGCTGTATCTCTCAGGTGGTCCCCCAAAGCCTCTGCATGCAGAGACAGTTCAACAGGCTCAGGGTTTCAGTCCTGGCTCCTGTACGTTGTAGCTATTGCACAATAGAGGAAAGACTACAATTCCCATAGTACTTCCACATACTGGTACTCCAGTGACATCAGACATTACATGGCAGAGACTGGTTGTAAAGCAAGAAGACCAAAAATGTAAGCTTGGTGTTTCTTTCACTTCTGTGGCAGGGCCTTTGGCAGTGTGAAATCTTTGCTTACTAGGGAAGGATTTCAGTTGCTGCAGAGGTAATTTGAAAGGGTATCTGCAGAAAACATGAGGTGGCATTTAAGGGAGAGCAATTTGTTCTGTTTCTCGCAGTGCTGGTGCAGCTTTAGTGACTCTTCTGACTCAGAATAGCCGTGTGAAGTTATTGCTTAATGCCAGTGCTGCTACTTGGTCTCGAGGGGCCGTTCCCTTGCCCACAGCTCCAAATCTGCTTGCTGCTTTCCTACCTTTTTCTTTTTCTTTTTTTTTTTTTTAATCATCCTGCAGCTTTGAGGGGTGGAGAAGAGACGCTTTCCATAGCCTGGCAACGGTGTCCGTGTGTGTGTAGTAACTGAGGTGTGTAGCGTGCATC
This sequence comes from Megaceryle torquata, assembly GCA_024611175.1. Classification (NCBI taxonomy): domain Eukaryota; kingdom Metazoa; phylum Chordata; class Aves; order Coraciiformes; family Cerylidae; genus Megaceryle; species Megaceryle torquata. The sequence goes on along the minus strand of JANIJG010008232.1, from coordinate 10,619 downwards.
CCATGGCAGCGATGGCAGGGGAGGTAAACGAGGTGCGGCAACGCCACCAGACCCCAACGCGCGGGGATCAGCTGCCAGTGCTGCTGCAGTGCTCTGGTGTGTGTACAACTGGCGTGTTTGAGCGCCTGTGCTGCCTCTCCTTCCCCGGTGGCCTGTGTCGGTGGGAGGAATGCGGGCAGGGAATGGCTGGTGGGAACATCTGCACAGGTTTGTCTCGGTGGAAATTGATTCTTGCAACAGGGGGTGGTGGTGGTGTGAGGTTTCTGTGGGTTTTGCTCTTCAGGAGAGACGCTAAGTGTCTGGAGTAATGCTGATAAATAAAGCTGAGGGGGGAAAAAAAAAAAACTGTTCAGCAGAGTGATTTCTGCACTGTAATATTTGCTTGGGCTGCTGTAGTGCTGGAGTTTAAAGTAAGTGTAGCGATTTATTCACCTATCAGCGTCCAGCCTTTCAAGCGATTGCATACTGTGCACACCCAAGAAAACCAGAATTCTCCAGACAACAAACGTCTCTTCGTGTTGACCACCAGAGCCTCCTCTTAGTGACAACGAGGAGAGACTAAGGAAGTGGGTTTGAGACTTGGGAGTACTTGCTGTCATCTTTGCACCGAGAAACGTAGTGACAGAGCCCCTTTACATTTCTCTTTGGAAATAGTTTAGATCTGTTAAATGACATTGTGACTGTGTTTGCTCAAGTCTTCAATCTGGAGGACATCTACAGAGCACTTGAGTTTCACAAAGCAAGAAGCAGGGCAGGTGGGAAAAGGAGCTTTTTATCCAATCCTGTTAGTCCAAAGAAATGAATATGCAAATAATATATATAATATATATAATGATATATAGTGTGTACAGATTCTTGTGCAGCTGATTTTAAAACTTTGATTTATTTAGCCCCATATACTGGTTTGGAACTTAAAAGAGCTTGTTTTCATGCATTCTGCAATTAACAATTTCAGCATTTTTGTTTGTTGAAAAATAAGACATTTCAAGTCAGTGGAGTTTAAGTTGGACTAAATAGTCCACCTGTCAAAACAAACCTGGAGAAATATTTAGTAACTCCAGTTGGAATTTTATATTCCTAAACAAAAAGGTTTTTACTGAGGGTATATTAATACCAATAACCTTGTTTTGCAGCAGTATGAGTTTGAAAGGGCACAACCCACAAATCATGCACTTCAGCTGCCTTTGGATTAGTTGACTTCTAAGTGAGTGGAAGTTCAGTTAAAAAAAAAAACAAACAAAACTCGGTCCCTGTTTGTTTAAGAGTCCCTTGTGTTTCCCTGGTGTGCCAGGAGATCATGGAGGGTGACACGTGGTGAGAGGTGTAAGTGAAGGGGAATATAGAGACAGCTGATATGAAGCTCCCTTTATATCCAGGGAGCCTTATAAAACTTTCCCTGGGCTGTCCCATGTTTGAACTGCTGGCAAACTTTTTTTGGTTCTGTGGGTTTGGTTTTGGTTTTGTTTTTTTTTCCCTTAGGGTGTGTGTGGGGGTTTTTTTTGTGTGTGGGGTTTTTGTTGTGGTCTTTTGTTTGTTTGTTTGTTTTTTTAATATAGTTTGTTTTTTGTTGTTGTTGTTTTTCTTTTTTTTTGTAATTAAAAAAGCAAGAACTGTACTGAGGAGTCTTCAAATCTGAGTTTCTGAAATTACTGACTTTCATAAGGCAGAACTTCTGATAATTGCACAGATAATAATTCCCCAGTTCCCTTTGGATAAATCTGTATCATGTAGTTTCCCCAAGTGCTTACCAACCTTAATTTCTGGTTGTTGCCATCCAAGTTTTAATAGAAATATTGCAGAAATGTTCTGTGTGTTTTCAGGGTTGGCTTGTGGGGTTTTTCTTTTGGCTCAGGAAGAAGTACCTCATGGAGGTACTGCTGTATTGTTTCGAGGGTAATACAGGCAGAATTGAGGAGCAGATTGGAACTTCTTCCCCAGTAAAGTTCTTGCCATGTAGCTTTATAAAGCAGATAGGCCTAAATATAAAAGATGTTCAGAATAGATGTGTTAGAGAGAAGTATGGATCTTAAAAGCAGTTTTCCCATATAACCTGATTCTGGAACTTGTAAACCCCTTGGGTGGAAGTTTTTAGGCCTTCCTCGTGATCTCCCTAAAATATTAAGGTGATGTTTCAAATGTTCTTTTTTTTTTTTTTTTTTTTTTTTTTTTTCCTGGAGGATTAGATTTGCTGCAGTGTGTGGAATTGCAAACCCTGGGATATAGCTATTCCTCCACGTGTACACGTTCCCTCATTGTGTGTACACATACACACTGCATCTCTCTGGAAGTGGGATATAAATCCACCTGGCGATACCACGATTTGTATTACTTTGAAAAGCAGGCATTTAGATTAGGAAAATTCCCATTAATCACTGAGCAATAATTCAAAGTTAAATTTCATATTTACTACGACTTCTGTTTCTGTTTGATCAGTGCAGAAAATTGTGTGTCCCTATGGGGAAAGCATTATCCTTGTTTTCATCAAGGGATGGGATATGCAGGGGCAGAAAGCACCAGAATTAGTAAGGTGACTCTCCACTTGCTGAGAGGGCTCATTTGCAAAGTGTATTTAAAGTTAATTTTAAGAAGCATTGATGGGAAGATGAGTGGACCTTAAATTCCTAAGAAAGATGAGGGGGGTTTCCCATCACCAACTTTCCCTGTGCTATGGTCAGTTGTCTTTTTGCTCCAAGTTCTTTTCCAACGATGTCAAAAGGAAATAAGCTTAAAATATTTTTAAAAAATCAGGATGTGATGACCTACTACTCAATAAGAATCCTTTTTTTATATTAATTTATGCCCAGAGGGTGTATCTCACCCTTTTTGAACAGCTGTGTAAATTTTAATCTTGGATTCAACTCTTACATAGGTTGTGAGGCCTGATGCAGCACCTGCACTGCTTTGAAAGTTTCCCCCTGATCTGAAGCAGTTCCTATTTCAAGATATAAATGGATTTGGGCTTTCAGAGATCAACTAATGCTTTGTGAAACCTGCTTTTTAAAGTCGTAGATAGTTACGTTGCGTCACAGAGGTAGTCATTAGCTGAGCCATTAACATATATTATTAAGTCTACTTTGACAGGACAGCAAATAAATCACAAATAGTTAAAAGATCAATGAAGGTTGGCAGCTTAGAGACATATTGACCAAACAAGTCATCATGGGCAGTAGAAAGATACTACCAGTCATCCCTTTTGAAAGGAAACTGTGTGTAATAAAATCAGCACCTTAGGAGCAGTTGCATGCACCTGAGTCATTTCACTGCGGAGCCCATTTTTTTTTTTTTAGCTTAAATACAAGGAGGCTGATCTTCCCACCTCTGTGAGCAACAGAACTTTCTGAGGGTGGTGTTGCTGCAGCTCTTCCCTCGCAACATGGCTGGGGTATTCTACAGGAGCTGAAGGTTGATTGGCACAAGATCAGTGAACTCAGAGCTTCCCAGAAGTGTCAAGTGGATGTTTCACTGGGCTGTTCTGCGACTTATTCCTGGCTGTGGACTTTCCTGTCGGTCCGAGTGTGTTTCTCTGCTGCTGGAGATGGAAATGCTGTAGAGAACCTGACAAAACTAGCTGTCAAGAATGGGTTAATTAATCTGTCTCTTGGCCTGTTTCCAATAGGCTCTTGGAAAAGGGAAGAGCAGGGACTTGACTGTGGGTTCAACAAATCATTGCAGCAGAATTCAGATTGGACGTTGGATTGGTTACATCTGTAGTTCTGTCATTCAGCAGGTCAGATTAGGTCAGGCACAGTTGGATGTGGGTGTAGTCTGACATCATCTTGTTACTTTAGGAGAGGAGCAGGTGCTTTGTTATGTTTTAAGAATCTATCACAGTATGATGGGGCTTTGGGCAACTTGGTCTAGTGGGAAGTGGGTTGGAACTAGGTGACCTTTAAGGTCCCTTCCAACCCAAACCATTCTGTGATTCTATGACTGTTGTGCACCTTATCTAAACTGTTCAAGCAGCCCTCTCCCTGTTCATTACTTCCACAATTAAAGCTTTGTGTCAGTGCAGATGAAGCCTTACATTTGTGTCATGCATTGACTTGCTCATCTGGGATGTTATTTTGCTGTGTCATGTCATGCAAACAGCTGAAGCTGGAGAAATGGCACAAGTGCAAAGTGCAGGCGGGAAAAGAGGCAGCAGAGAGTTGCTAATATGCTTTTCCATAGGGGAAGTATAGGAGATTATCCTGTAACATCTGTAAATGGGTGTGCGACGAGAACAGGGAAGGATTTTAGGATCAGTGTGTTATACTTTGAGTGCTCTTGGGAACGTGCTTTTTGTCTGAAGATGGGGTGGAACCCTTGAACCGGTGCAGTCCCAGGTAACTGAGGATTGTTTGTCCTCCCACGTGATGGGGATGGATGTTCCGTTCTCTAGCAGACATGCCCCATATAGCAGGATCATGGGGTGAGCTTATGTACTAGTGTGGACCTATGTGATGTATCTGTGTGTGACATTAAGCTGAGCAGGCGTTGTGCCTGTGCCTCTGTGTTCCTAGGTGCAGCTCGTCACAGCTGGGGTTCCATGTGACCTGTGGTCAGCAGCTCTCCTATCTGCTGAGCTGGTCTGTCATGTGGGACCTCAGAGCAATAGAGCAACGTCGTCATTGTTCTGCGAATGTGTAAGACGTGGGTGGTACTGGAGGAGCTGTGGGCAGTGTGATTGGAGAGATGGTGGGAGGAGCAACAAGGGGTAGCTAGAAAGGAGGTTTATGCATAATAAATATTGCAGACTTGGTATGGTAACTATTGTGGTTTTTTTGTTGTTTTTTTTTTTTTTTCTTCTGAATAGGCTAAATCTATCCTTAAGAAACTAAATTTCTGCTTGCATGGCAATGCTGCATACTTCAGAGAAGGGAACTTGTGTACTGGTAACAAGGACATGGTCAAACAAAGTGCCACTCCAGGTCATTACAAGTCACAGGTAAGTACAAAAAGTGAGTTTACTTAGGCAAAGAGGCATAAATACTTGTATGATATGTTGGTTTTTCTAACTAAAACTATTGAATAACCACATAGCGCAAAAAAAAAAAAAAAAAATCCCAACACCTGAAGAGAATGTTCTATTAGAGACAGAGCAGCTTTCATGGTTTGTCAGTACAGGAGAGTAATCCTCTAGTTGTGGAATCAGCAGTTCCTCAGTCTGTCTGACTTTGAGCACCTCTAGTCAAGGGCATTTGTGAGACTTACCACAAAGTCTTCTGAAGAAACAACTGCTGGAAGTTACCATGGACAAAATAAAATGAGTATATTGAGATGCTAGCGTTGAAAACAAATGAAAGCAATAACCCAGCAGCCCATGAGTGTTCTTAATGGTAACTGGGCTATAGCACAAGCATCTCATAAATGTACTACTTTTCCCACCCTGCCTGAAGTGGTGCTTTTTTATGTGATTTTTGACCCAACTGTTTAAGACTGACAGACTTGATTCCTCTTTCTCAAGGAAAAAAAAAGTTTCTGAACTCTTTGCTGAAAAGGAACATTTCTCTTTGCTGCTGCAACGAACCTTTGAGATAATATGAAATTGGGATTTAGAAGGAAGTCTTCAGTAAGCTGCCACTCATGTTTTTTTCCCTTATTTTAAGAGCCATCTGAATAACTGACCAATTTTCTCCCCCGCTTTTAGTTTCTGACATAACCCCATCACCTATTGACTTCTGCTGGTTAGTTTCCCAGGTAACCCAAGAAAGCAATTCATAGAATTCTGATTTATTATTTTTTTTGCCCACTAGTTTCAGAGCATTACTAGCTCTGAATGAGTTAACCTCTTTCAGTCTGCTATAGATTAAGAAGGCTGTAGCTAGGAGTTACTAGAAGTCCTAAGTCAAGAAACTAAAGCAATGCTTTTTTCTTAGGTTTGCTTTATCTTGACAAGAAAACCAAGAAATAAACAGGAAATATTTATCCTGTCGAGAAATCAGAGAAAAATATACTAAGCATAGAAGTTACAATGCTGTGCAGTGCTGTCATTTGCTGTCATTATGGTAGATGTTTATAAAGAGCATCTGTGAGCAATGCAGTTTTAGGATGGATAACTGACTGTAAAAAGGCTTTTTCCTAATTTGCCTCAAATCCTTTTTGGAAAATCAAGGGCATTCTGTCAGATGGGGCTTTGTCAACAAAAGTAATTTCTTCTAATTATATAATGAAGCAAATATTTAGTTCTGATTATGTTATTTTTTTTAGCTTATGATCTACCCTGTCAGAGAATTGTTTGCCTGATATAAGCCATAGGCTGTTCTCTCCTCTAAACAGGAGGACAGTGACACCCTTGTTGAAGCTTTTTCACTCTGTCCTCACTCTGTAGTTCTGGAAGATTCCCCAGATACACGAAACATCATTGCAAACACTTTGTACAATTGGCAGAATGTAGTGGAGTCTATGGAAATCCCTAAAACTCCTTCCAGTCTGCTTGAGGGGCCTTCACTGCTCTGTCAGCGACTATTCCCATCTCAGAACAGGCAGATATAGTCTTGAACTGTTTCTAGTAATTAGCTGGACACCTCAAGAAACAAAACATTTCCAGAAATCTTCGAGTTTTCTGCTGCATTCGCAGTGCTGTTAAATCCTCAGACAGAGGATTTTCAGCAGATCCTAGATCTCTGTCTCCTGGCTGCCCAGCTCAAGCAGTGGTGGTGAGGCAGAAACCCATCTCTGTGGGAATCTTGTATCTGTGTCCAAAGGTTCACTGGGGGCACGTGGCCACTTCTGTGTGTCTTCTGTCCTGTTCATCTTTGGCAGTGCTGTTAACTGGGCTGGCCACTAAACGAGTGACAGAATCTCTCTATTATCCCCTCTCCCTTCCCAAAGAGGAAGAGAAAGGGAGCAAGGGAGAGAGAAATATGGGTTGGAAAAGAAAACGTAAACAGTTTTAATGAAACAGTAACAATAAAAAGAAAATATAATATTAATAAGCAAAGAATTAAATATATATAAAGCCACTATACCAGTATTGAATTCCAGACTGGACTCAATGGAGACAGGAGCTGGACTGGGATTGAAGGCAGAAGAATAGACAGAGTCCTCCTTGGACACTGGCCACTGGAGAAGAGGCTTGACCTTTGTGATCCCTTATAAGGTTCTGAACATGACATATATAGGATGAAATCTCTCACTGGCCAGTTTGGGGTCACCTGTCCTGGCTTCACCTCCCCACAGGAGCAGCCTTTTACTTTCTGCACCTCTAACGTGGGCACAAGATTGAGCAGTGACCTTGGTCTGCACAGGAGCAAGGATAAAGAAGAGCCTTTCTGCACGCAGCAACTCTAACCATGGAGCATTAGCACTGCTGGAAGCAGAGACTGCCTGTGAAAATCTGCTGTTAACTTCAAAAAGTGCAGTTAGTTAGATTAACTGAAAAGTAAAATCACTGAACAGAGAAATGATTCTGTTCTAGCTCAAACCAGGACAAATGCTCACACAGGACCTACCCTTACAAGGTTGTGAGCAGCTGCTCTGAGCAGGGGCCTTGACTCCAAAGGTCCCTTCCCACCTCAGCTGCTTTGCCATCTCTGCCATGCAGAATTCTCTGTTCCCAACACAATTTACTCTTTATCAAGTGCTTTACTAAGCTCTGCAGATGTCATTTGCCTGTTCTTGATGGGCGACTTGGCCCTCAGCTGGGAATGGGAAGATGTCAGGAAGGGGAATGAGAGAGTAAGGGCCTCCTCAAGTTGGTCTTTGCCCTCGCTGCTGGAGCAGTGAAACCATTTACGTAATAATGGCAAACTCTTGAGCATGCAGCTCAGACAAAGCAGGAGCACAAAGGACCCAGGTAGTAAAAAGTGAGTTGTTGTGTAATGGAGCACAAGACTTGTGTCACAAACACTGTAACAATACCAATAGTTCTGGTACTATTTACTTTCCTGTATATTTATAGTCAAAAATATTAACAATACCCTGATGAATACTCTTTTATTTTTCCTCGAATACTCTTTTATTTCTCCTCAAATAAAAGAAACTTTAGAACAACTTCTTACAGACAAGGAACTGCACAAGGCTTTTGGAAACTAGTGAAGGGCTTTGGTAACTGCCTTGGTTTGCTCACTCCTCAGTGGTGATGAGCTCCTTGCAGAAGTTAAAAGCACTCTTCATGCATTTGAAGATCAGATGTGACTTTAACGGTGTTAGATGTCTTGGGGAAAAAAAAGTGTGATCCATTTTGTGTGCAGGGAGAGAGTTTAGTGCACATGCATCTACATTTTACAGGAAGGAGCAGAAGCTGTCTCTTATGCTTTGAAACAAATAGAAAAAAAAATCCATCAAGATAAGGTACCTAGGTTTTAGATGTGGTGAGAGTTTTGTTGTTGGTTGGAGAGGTAATTTAGTGAGAGCAGTGGCTTTCCTGTGATTTGCAGGGTGGAAAGGAGTCATAAAATGGTTTGGGTTGGAAGGGACCTTTCAAGGTCATCTGGTCCAAACCCCCTGCACTGAGCAGGGACATTTGCAACTAGAGCAGGTTGCTCAGAGCCCAAACCAAGCTCGCCAGGGATGGGGCAGCAACCACCTCTCTGGGCAGCCTAGGCCAGGGTCTTGTCACTGTCAGCAAACAAAATTTCTTCCTTATATATCATCTAAATCTCCCCTCTTTTAGTTTATAAACCATCACCCCTTGTCCTGTCCCAACAGGTCCTGCTCAAAAGTCTATCCCCATCTTTCTGACAGGCCCTTTCAAGTCCTGAAAGGCTCCAGGAAGGTCTCCCCGGAGCCTTCTCCTCTGCAGGCTGAACCCCCCCCAGCTCTCCCAGCCTGGCCTCCCAGCAGAGGGGTTCCAGCGATGGGGCTGGGCACTGGGGCAGTGTGGTCGTTGCTGCTCTGGGGGCACCTCACTGCAGGCGGGTGCTGTGCAGGGACCAGCCCCCACCCCGTGCCACGCGTGAAGCTGAAAAGCCTCTGAGGGCTCCTGGGACGTGTGCGTGGCACACGCCGGGCTGGCAGCCGCACTGTGCCCGCCGAGACAGGCACTTGCATGTGCAGGAAATGTTTGTGTCTGTCGGGGGGGTGGGGGTGCTGGAGAGGAGCGAAGCTGCTGGAGCTGCAGAGAGTGATTCAGAGCCTGCAGGCGTCAGGGCGGGGCCCGAGACTTGCAGGAATTGGGGCAATTGGATCTTGCTGCATAATTAGGCACCTAATTGCAGAACAAAGCTGGGAAGAAGGCTCTGCAGGCAGTGGTGGTTCTGCTCTTGTGCGTGGTGCCTCCCTGGGCACAGCATTGTGCAACCCCAGTGCAGAGTCCTCCCTGCAGCAGGCAGGACACAGAACATCTCCCTCCCACCCTTCCACCGCTCGGGCTGTGCCTCCTGGCTTGGCAGCAGCGCACAGGGAGACAGGTTCTCCCAGGTGGACATGGCTGTGGTGGGCAAGGGGTTCAGGAGACTCTGCGCTCCCCGCAGCTGCTGCCCGTCTGCCTTGCCCATTCCCATCACCAGGGCTGATGGCAGCCAGAGCTTCCTGGCTTCTGGTTTGTGTGCGGGCAGGAAAAGGCTCCCCGGCGTTTGCCCAGACCCCGGGAGGGCAGGCAGGCAGGAGAGGGCACGCACGGGGAGCCGGTGCCAGGGGGACTGTGCAGGATGGAGCATGCACCGCACAGCCGAGCTCCTGCGTGGTGCGGGGCAGGGAGCCAGCGCTGCCAGGGATGGGTTCTGCCAGTCTTTGGAGGAAGGGGGTGCAGCTCTTTAAGGTCATTGTGCAGGGGCCCACACAGGTGACTTTGCTTCAGTGACACATGGTGGAGCAGCTCTGCGGGGTGCTCTGTGGCTGTTCCTCCCTGCTCCAGGGCTCTCCTGTGCAGCTGCTCGGATACCACAGGGTGTTTGTGCTTTCAGGTGATCTGTGTTGTCCTCTTTTGCCTTCAGGATGGGAAGGAATTTGGAATTGGGGAGCTCGTCTGGGGAAAGATCAAAGGTTTCTCCTGGTGGCCCGCGATTGTCGTCTCCTACAGAGCCACAGCCAAACGCCAGGCTGTCTCCGGCATGCGGTGGGTGCAGTGGTTCGGAGATGGGAAGTTCTCTGAGGTAAGCCTGCTGCCTGCCCCTGCCTGTGCCCGGCTTCGCCCCGGCTGAAACCCCCTCCCCTGCACACTTCTGCTGTCTGTCCCATTGCCGGGGCTGTCTCTGGGGTGTGCGTGCACCCAGCTCCAGCCTCCCCAGGCAGGGACCCCGGTGTTCAGTGTAGTTGCACTCTGGCATGTCCTTGTGGCTCTAATAACTGCCCACTGTAGGTTGGTGACAGGATCCAGCAACGAGGGCTCCTGCCCGGCCCTTTCACAGGGTTTTGTCCCAGCCCTGGTCTCCAGGGCTGCCCCTGTTGCTCTGTGCCTGGTGAGGGAGGTTCTTCCAGAGCCCCATCACCCCCAGGCTGCCAACAGGAGGGAGGGAAGTGCCGTGCCGGGTGTTGGTGCCAGGTGTCGTGCTGTGCCAGCTGTGTGGTGCCAGCAGAGGGTGCAAAACACCCGTTCTTGTCCTGCCTTGTGTCAGCACTGGGGTGGCAGCAGGAGCAGGGCAGGGGCTGTCCCACTGGGCTGGGCAATGGGGAGGCTGTCCTTGGAATCCTGGGGTCAGTTTTGGGCCCCTCACTCCCAGCAGGACATGGAGGGGCTGGAGCGTGGCCAGAGAAGG
>JANIJG010008230.1:0-13258 GCA_024611175.1 Megaceryle torquata | reverse complement strand
TCTATCACTGGGCACCACTAAAAAGAATCATAGAATGGCTTGAGTTGGAAATGACCTTAAAGATCATCTAGTTTCAATCCCCCTGCCATAGGCAGAGACACCTTCCACTAGACTAGGTTGCTCAAAGCCTCATCCAGCTTGGTCTTAAACACTTACAGGGATGAGACATCCACAACTTCTCTGGGCAACCAGTTCCACTGTGCTCATAAAAAAGAACCTCTTCCTAATGTCTAATCTAATTGTACTCTAGTTTAAAAACATCTCCCCTTGTTCTATCACACCATGCCCTTATAAAAAGTCCCTCTCCAGGTTTCCTTTAGGCTCCCTTCAGGTACTAGTAGACTTCTGTAAGGTGTCTCCAGAGCCTTCTCTTCTCCAGAGTGAACATACCCAAATTCCTCAGTCTGTCTTCAAAGAAGAGGTGCTGCAGCCTTCTGATCATCATTGTGGCCCTCCTTTGGACTGTAGCCAACAGATCCATGTTCTTCTTGTGGGCTTCAGAGCTGGATGCAGTACTCCAGGTGGGATGCCACAGGAGCAGAGTAGATGGGCAGAATCATCTCCCTTGACCTGATGGCCATGCAAGACTGTGTCCATCCTCTTCACAGTCACCCTTCAGATATTTATAAGACTTGATAAGATCCCCTCTAAGCCCTCTCTTCTTCAGGCTAAACAGACCCAGTTCTCTCAGCCTTTCCCTTTAAGAGAGATGCTCCAGTGCTTTAATCATCCTCATAGACCTCTGCTGGACTCTTCAGTAGTTCCTACTCAGTCTTGAACTGGGAAGCCCAGAACTGCACACAGTACTCCAAATGTGTCCTTACCAGAGCAGAGTAGAGAAGGAGGAGAACTACTCTGGACCTGATGGTCAGACTCTTCTTTATGCACCCCAAGATAACATTGGCCTTTTTGGCTACCAGGGCATACCCCTGGCTAATGGTTAACTTACTGTCCACCAGGATGCCAAGGTCCTTATCCATGGAACTGCTTTCCAGCAGATCAACCCCTAACCTGTACTGGTGTATGAGGTTATTATTCCCCAGGTACAGGACTCTACCCTTGCCCTTGTTGAACACCCAAGTCTCCAGCCTGTCCAGGTCTTGTGGAATGGCAGCACAGCCTCCTGGTGTGCAAGCCACTCCTCCCAGTTTTGTATCATCAGCAAACTTGCTGAGGGTACACTACATCCCTTCATCCAGGTTATTGATGAAGATGTTGAAGAAGACTGGTCCCAGCACTAAACCTAGTGGAACACCATTAGCTACAGGTGTCCAACTAGATTTTACACCATTGATCAAAACCCTCTGAGCAATATCATTCAGAGAGTTATCAATCCATCTCATGGTCCAGTTGTCTAACCCACACTTCCTAAGCTTGCCTATGAGGATGTTATTGGAGATAGTGTCAAAAGCCTTGCTAAAATCAAGGTAGACAACATCCACTGCTCTCCTTTTATATACTCAGCTAATCACACCATCATAGAAGGCTAGCAGATTAGTTAAGTGTAATTTCCATTTGATGAATCCATGCTGACTACTCCTGATAACCTTCTTTTCCTCCATGTGCATAGAGATGACCTGCAGAATGAGCTGTTCCATCACCTTTCCAGAGATGGAGGTGAGGCTGACTGGTCTCTAATTTCCTGAGTCCTCCTTCCTGCTCTTTCTGAAGACTGGAGTGACACTGGCTTCCCTGCAGTCCTCAGGCACCTCTCCTGTTCTCCATGGACTTCCAAAAATGATGGAGAGTCATAGAGCAACATCAGCCAGCTCCCTCAGCACTCATGAGTGGATCCCATTGGGGCCCATGAATTTGTGAGTGTCCAGTTTTACTAAATGATCTCTAACCCAATCCTGCTCAACTAGTGGAGAGTCTTCCTTCCTCCAGACTTTCTCTCCTGCCTCCAGGGTCTGGGATTCCTGAGGGATGGTCTTAGCAGTAAAGCTGAAGCAAAGAAGGTATTCCATAACTCCACCTTTGCATCCTCTGTCACCAGAGCACCCACTTCATTCAGCAGTGGGCCCACATTTTCCCTGGTCTTTCTTCTGCTTCTCACTTACTTGGAGAGGCCCTTCTTTTTCACTTTTACAGTATTTGCCAGATTTAATTCCAAGAGGGCTTTGACCTTTATTGATGCATCCCTGCATACTCTGACAATGTTCCTATATTCCTGCCAAGTTACCAGTCCCTTTGTCCATCGCTTCTTGCTCATTCATGCAGGACTTCTCCCTCCTCAATTTGATTTTTTACTCAAAAGAATGGACCAGTCTTGACTTTGGAGGAAAGCTCTCTTGAGATCCCCTACATTCTAGAGTTCTAGCCTACAGGATTCCTCTGGCAGGTCTTTGAAGAGGACAAAGTTAGCTTTCCTGAATTACAGGGTTACAATCCCACTTATTGCCCTACTTCTTCCTCATATGATACTGAATTCCACCATCTCTTGGTAACTTCAGGCAAGGCTGTCCCCAGCCTTTATGAACCCAGACAGATCTTCCTTGTTCAGAGCATTAATGCTGTGAAGTGCCTGAGATATAAACCGGTCTGGTAGACAAGTTAACAAGCCCCAACAAGAAAGAATATACAGTAACCTGTGCTTGACTCTGTTCAATAGAATTGCACAGCACAGCTTTCCAGCTTCTTCCAGCTAGCATAAACTGTGACACTGCACAACACCCAGAAGCATATGAATTATGTAATGAAAGTCTATGAGCTGCATTTCAACAGGGAAATATAGAGCTCATTTTCAGAATCTGGTATACTTTGAAGGTCTGGCTATTTGAAAGTCACAAATGTTCAAGCTTTATACATAATAGGTATAGTTATTAGCTAAAGACAGAAGGAGGTCATCATTAAAGATAAAGCAGTTACTCTAAAACCCTTTCCAGTTGTATGACATATGGAATCTTCTAAGAACTGTTTTTCATCTCTTTTCTCATGGAAAGAAGTATGAGGGGAGAAGGAGATAGATGGTGCTATTTTAGGATTGCATACACTTTAGGGTAGAATACATTTTGGGATAGCAACAGTGTCTTGATCGTCTGGGTCTGAAGAAGCATCTATTTATGCTGTTTGGTAGAGTTAGCTATATACTACACCAGTAGAATGTGCATTTCTATGGTGTCTTGATATGTTAAAACATAAAAAAACCCTGAAATATTAAGACTTTCTGCTAACTGATGGATTTTCTTTTTCCTTAATAAGATTATATTCCTTATGACATTTGTCACAGGTATTTTCTTATAATCTTATTTCTTCTATACCCTAAGGGCCACCAAATATAATAAAAGCAAAATATGTGTCTTAGAAAATTTGTTTTGAAAAAAAGTGAAAATGTAACTCATCCTACAGATGTAAAATATGAAAGTGACTGTAGTTAGTTTCTCCTTTTATGTATAATATTAACCTTTATTTACTGAAGTCTTTAATAATATTTTCTTCATCCCATTAACATTTTCAGCCTGTTTATGCTGAACACTGTAACAACCTCCACAAAATATTTCCACTCTTCTTTTGCCTAAGAGATATGTCCAATTTAGAAGTCAGTTTTGCAACAGCTATAAATTAAGTCTAGTAAAAGGCTTCTTATCATACTTTCCTGCTAGACTTGTATTACCAATTTCCATTTCTAAATCATTAGGCAAAACTGTTAAGAATAGAATGCATTTTTAATACAAGATACTTATGGCATTTATAGGAGTGTATCATATGCATAATTGCTATCATGCAGATTTATAGGGCCTCTAACAAAAAACAAACAAACAAAAAACAAACAAGAAAACCCCAAAACAAAAAAACAACAACCAACCAACCAAACAAACAAAACCCAAACAAACTGTGGTTTTTCAGTAATACAAAATACAGATTCATCTACTGTGAGGCTGTGATAAAAAAAACCCCACAGTTCTTCCGTGTCACACATAACGAACTGCTTTCTTGTCCTCTTGCCTTTTAATAGATCTCATGTTTGGGTGTTACATTTATTTAGAGTACTAAAGGTCACAGTTCATGACAGTCATTTGATGGACAGGATTCTAAACATTTTGTAACATGTTTAGAATGATTTCTCTTTTGAGCAGACCTGGATTTAGGAAACAAAGTTTAGATCCTCTTCTCAGCGGTCCAATCAGTTCAGAGGCAGGCAAGTAACTATTCCACTCTAGTATTTTCCAGTTTTGCATGTGTCATTGATTAACATCCAGATTGGTGTGTGCTTGGAGTCTCAATAATTGTATCTAGCTGACACTACCAAGAGGAAGAAGGTAGTCAAGCCCAGAAAGTCCAGATGTTAGGCTTAGTCAACAACACTAGGGGGTGACTGTCTTTTACTGAAGAAGAGCAGAAAAAAAGCAGGCCAGAAAAGTAATTAGCAGAATAGCATAGATACAAGTGTGTTACAGTAGCAAGGACTTCTAATGTGTGACATACTCATTCATTTAGCCTTCCTCATGAGTCTCTTCAGTATCACTTCTGGACTGAATATTCAGCCATATTTAAACATATTTTCAGGGTATTTCTGCTAAAAGTAGAATATATTAGAAATTAAGCAGCGATTAAAAATAGGGCTTTATTCTTTGATTTTACAATTTTAGGTTGTGGGGGTTTTTTTTGTCCAGGAACCTGTCTGTATATGTAATCGAGGTGACATAATCTATGGTTTTAGACTGCTGAAGATGGTATTTTTTAAACCACTAATTGTTTATTGCTAGCATGCTTTGGATAAATTACTAGAGAGAAACACTATGCTGAGCAGTAAAATTCCTAGTGGCCTAGCCACATTTTAGAAGTAGGGCATTCTTGTTTCCACTTAGGTAGTTCTGCCTATAATTCAAGTTATTTTTATAATCTTTTTTCTGTTGTCCTAATTTTTGTCACAGGACTTTTTTATGGAATTAAACAGCAAAAGAACTTTAGAGATCATAAAATGCCTTAATATTTCACTTTAAATCCCTCTAAACTTTTTTCTATTTTCCTAGTGCGTCTGTAAATACTTGTATGTACTAATGATATAAGTAAAAATTGTACGCTTCTATGTTCTAATAATTCCTTTCTTAGTCTTCTGTTTTCTAGGTAAGTACTCTGTACATTCTTCTTCATTAAACTGACAGAAAACCTAACATTCCTCTCTGTCTTCTCAAAGTGCAACAAAAGAAGTAAAAACGAAGACAACAGAATTGAGGGTACATTTGGTAAGAACTTGGTTTATGTCCTCATCTATGTTATTTTTGGAGGAATACAACCATTACAGAGATTGTGTAGAATTGGTGAGAGGAGAGAAGCTACTAGAGAAACTGTTCATGAGATGCTCATTGCATTTGTAGGTTTCCCAAGTGACCTGGTGGCAACACTCCCCCCCTCTCTGATCCAGGATCACGTTATTGATATAAAAAGACTTTTTATTTCCTAAAAGATTGAAGCAGAGCATAACCAGAGTGATTTGATGGCAGAAGTCTCTATATTTGGCAGTTATATGGATCATATCAAAGGTGGAAGAAGTTGACTTTTTTGGGAAAAGGTTATCTGAAGTGATGGTGAAGCTCTTCTTATCAAGTACAGTTTGTTCTTGCTTGCTTGAATGGAAACAAGGCAAGAATAAACATAAGTCAAAATTTAAAAGGATGGAAAATGCTGCTAATTGTGCTTCTTTGCATTTTATCTAACAACCATTTGATGAAGTAATCTCAGGTAAAACAGAATGAACTTTACCAAAAGCTGGCTGTCCTGTGCTGATTGGAAGCTATTTACAATGTTACTGATAATTTCAATTGTAGTTATAGTCACAGGAGTGTAGGAATGATTGCTTTTATTGAGAAGGCCAAGAAGAGGAAAAAGGGGAAGAAAGAATGAGGAGAGTGAAGTAAAGATAGTTACAACGAAAACAACACAAGTGAAGGTTTCAGCAGCAGAGATATGAATCTCACACTCTAGTGTTTTTCAGAACCTAGCCAAAGATGTTAGAAGTGATTTTTATTTACACATTACTGTAAATGTTTATATGTGAATGATTGTTTACAATACACAAGTGAGTTAATGGCTTAATTTTTATTTTTCTCTCCTATGTTATAGTTATCTTCAACACATGCTCATCAAATTTGAGAGGGAAGTGTATTAATTTTTGCAGGTACTTAGTGAATGTATTGTTTTCCCTGACTCTTGCTTTACAGCTTACTCTGGGAAGCAGTAACTGATTTTGTACAATAATGCCACTTTGTAGAGAATGATTTCTTATGAGATAGTGATGGGCTGTTTTTTATCTTGATAGAAATCAGAGCTTATCCATAAGAGATATGGAACAGAAACAGGTATATACATTATGTAGGAAGAAAGAACAACTAACTAGTAATTATTTTCAATGGTTTGAAAAGGGAAAGGAAACTGAATGCAACACTTCCTGCAAGACAATCTCACTCTTTCATTTCAAAAGGAAGTCATAATAGCATATCTGTCACAATGGCACATGCAGTAATGCAGAAGCTCTGCCTCTGTGTGTGAAAACAGATTCTCCACTGATTTCAGTTGCAAGTCAGCATGCAATCTTCTCTGCAATGACTGAAGTTCATTTCACACAAAGATCAGAAATCGGGATGATGGTAGCATGGAAAACTATCCAATATTCTGTTTTACTTTGACACAAAGTGTTTGTGTTGCTGGTGCAACACAAAGTGTTACAGCTATCACAGTAGAAATGTAAAAGTACAGTGTTTGCAAGGTCTCCGTGGAAATAAGGGATTTTGTTTCTTGTGTGCAGACTATGATTTCTGCACTATATTCATAAATGAGCATTTTCAACATTATACAATCTGCTTCATCTGCTGCAACATACTTAAAACCACATATCAAAACAAACAAACAAAACAAAACAAACAAAAAACCCACCAAAACCCAACCAACCAAACAAAAAAAACCCCCACCTGAAAAATCTGTATTGCATACTTTGACTTCCCAGCTTCAGAAAGGATTACCTTACCCTGAGTTTAAAAACTTAATTTTGATCCTGCATACATGGACTGACAGTCTTCAGTTGTCTATTGCTAGCTTTTACACTCAAGTATGCAACAAGCTAGACAGGAGTCACTGATTTTTGTTTTGTCTTCACTGTCCTTTGAGAAGAGTACTTTTTCTTCAAAAAAAAAAAAAAAAAAAAAATCAGTTCCAAAGTCTATATAAAATTGTGAGTCATGACCAGGAAAAAAAAAAATCAGTAGTTCATTTCTTCACTTTTCTGAAATGTTCAGGATTGTAATATCTGAGGCTTGACAAATTGTCTGCATATTTGTCTTTACAGTGACCTGAACAGAAAAAATGGTAGCAATGCTTCTATTATCAGACAGCGGAAGAGAAATGGCTAAAATATACATAAATTATTTTAAGTGCCTAACTTAAATACAGAGATATTGATTTTTGAAATATATGTTTGGGGGTTTTTTATAGGACCTATTTTATTCAAATATCTGATCAACATAAACTAGAAATGTAAATATTCAGAATTTCTGCAAATGAGGCAATAAGGATGGAACCCACCTGGGTAAAGGCACACACCTCTATTGTAGTCATTACTTTTGTGGATGTCACACTAGGCACTCTCAGTGGAAAGACATCAGTATTCTTAGGGAGTAATTTGTCTCATTCTAGAATTTCACATGCTTAGCTTAGCAAAACACTAATTACTGCAGTTCTTGGTCTTTCAGTTAACAAGTTCAATCACTTCAGCAGGAGCTCAGATGAGCACCTTAGCCAACACAACAAAAGCAGTAGGAGTGTATGACCAAGAGCAAAAGTGAGTCTGGCATGCATAAGTACTCTCACCTTTATCCATGCTTAACTTTTGAGAGGTTTCCATAACTTCAAGACCACTGTGAGATACTTACTCGGGAGCTTAAAAGTGATTCTAATTGAAAGATGAGGATAAAATATTTAAGGTTTGATTCCTAAAGAATCCCTTAAGTCTTTAGACTTGTAGATCATAGTAAACAGCATTGTAAGCAAAGTATTGTGAAAATTCCTCACAGCAAGAACTCATCTTGGTAGGACCATCAGGAAACTATATACCATAATTATACTACGTCAGGTTTTTTAGAGCAAAAGTTCCTCCTTTTTCAGAGAGTGTAGAACTTAAGACTCCTTTGCCTTCAGGAAAGGATATCACTGTATTATTTTTCATCTGACTAAGCTGGAGACATGTCCCCTCTTTCTCTCATGGGTGATTTCTGTGGATCATGAGAGGCATATGGGCAATATTTTGTGGGGTTTGGTTTTTAAAGGAAGGTTTTAAGACAGCCTTGGAAGAGATAATGAATGTTACTAGACCAATACTACACATTTTCAAATATCATAGAATGTGTACAACAATTTATACCAAGGAGAGATGACTACTCTTTGCAGAGTTTCTGTGGGTTTTGGAAAGTTTTGATAATAGAAGGTTAAAGAGGATAGCATAGTTCTTTCATTTATTCATGGAATTATTAATAAAACAATTAATAAAAGCTGAAAATTAACCAGAAATTATAACCTTTGTAAAGTGATGACTTCTAATGGAAGATAATGATATTGAAAATTAGTTGGTTTTAGAAAGCTGTAATGGGATACAACACAGTCTTTCACCTGTACATTGTAAATTTTAATTTAGTCCTGATGAATAGTATGTAAATACATGGTACATGTTTGGTTTTGGCAAAACAAAAAATAAATCCATGGAAGATGATCACATAAAAAGAACATAGGTGTATACCTAAGAAAGATATTCAGACATTAGTTAATTATTAACCTGTTCAGAATTTACTAATTTAAACCTAAACAGACAAGTTGAGAGTCAGTATGCTACAGAAGCAATGTATATTAAAAACACCTAACTTTTCTAAAATATATTTATTTTCCCCAGTCAATAAATAATGTTGGCACTGCAACCCTGTTATTCTAAATATAGTAGTTGCAGCTGTTCAAGGAACATGTTCATTTGGAGAAATGAATAAACAGAATTGTTCTGCTTTTAACTACAGCAGTATGTCATTCATGTTTTTTAATGAGTAACATTACATAAAGTGACACTGACTATGCTTGGAGACAGTATTTAATAAGAACTCATGATTTTTTAATTGCTTTGATTTCTCAGCTACTTTATGCTCCTAAATAATTATGCTGTCAGAACAATTTGGGTTTTTTGCAATGTGACTATTGGAATTTGATCTATAGACCCTCTCTGATTTTGTCTTAGGATGTACACTAAATAAATGGTAGTCTTCTTGGCCACTGTTGCAAATGGAGCTGCACATGCAAAGTTATACTTCAATTATAAAAAGAAGTATCAGGACACCAACAGAATTAAGAAGAACCTTGGAAAGGCTTATCTCTTACACTGTCCGTTTTGTATTAGGTGCAAGGAAAGGGTACAGGATAGATGACTGTCCACCTTTTTCCCAGCTTTTTTGTCACTTAACAAAGTCTTATGAGAACTTCGACATCTGCCAAAGGTACAGGACCTATTTCCAGCAGGGCACTGGGGGTAGTGGCACATATAGCAGCCACAATGCAGTTGCAGCCCAGAGCACCAGTTCAGTGCAAAGTCGGTCGCTTTTGTTATTTCTGTTCTAAGAATTAGGTCAATTCATTCCCAGATCCATCTTTTCAAAGAAAAAAATATTTTTTCATGTGTCTTCATAACTATCAGGCACATTTAGCAAAAGGTGAGTAAAACATATGTGCCCACAGTTTAGCATCTGAACATCATGCAAGTACCCGTCCTTCAAGTTCATTTTAGCACGCTACCAGGGGGAGGCAATCTGCTTCCCATTCTGCTGATTGTCTGCTTTTACTGAGACATCATGGGCAAGTTCTTGTCACTCGCTTATATTTCCTTCTCTAGTGCTCTGAAGCCTGGGAAAGGTAAATGTTGCCACCTTCCTTGGAGCCTGGCACAGGGTATTCCCATTCTGGGAACACTCCCCCAGCCATTGTTTTCATAAAGAGACTTATCTTGGATTTTGTCTTGTTTCTCTTTGAGGCTCCACATTTGCAGCATCCTTTCATTTAATTCCAGCAATTCAAGAGGAATAATATTAGCCAGATAAATTTGAGTGCATATAATGTTTATATATTATATACACAGAATCCCCCAAGTTTTCCATTTCTCCATGATAAAGCTCTTTCTGTACTGAACATAAATCTCCTTTGAATCCATCAAATTCTCATGTTGGAGTGTAAAATCCACTTCATGACTGCTTGTGTGTGAAAGTAGCACTGAAGTACTACTTTTCTGCTTTTTTGTAGTTGGGAGTTCAAAGGGCATTGCATAGAGGCTGAGATAATGGAGGCCACTTTCACAAATGTAGGCAATCCCATAGATAATTTTGAGTAGTTGAATGTATAAAACCTCCCCAGTGTCTTTTATAATATGGGAAAACAATTCAATATATTTCTGTTGATCAAAGACAGAGTAAGTTCTTATATGAGGTTATACAAGCTTTTCTAACTACATTAGTGGAGAAGTCACTGCTATGTAATAAGAGACATAACTTTTCATAGAATATGTCATAAATTATATGATCATATTTTTGTCATCACATAGATAAAATCCTGAAATCATCTGTAGAACAATTCTGGTCAGTCTAAGTTTAGAGCATGAATCTGAAAAGTTACTTGACCTTTTCAAATGTGGGTAGATGATCCTCCTCCCACAGCGATATTTTGATATATGCAAAGGTATCTCTCCTGGCCCATCTGCTGCTTCAAAGTAAATTTCATCTGTGGCTTTTTTAGACATTAGTCTTAATTTATTAAGCTGTGATTACCATCTGTCTGCAGCAAAAAGGATTAAAGATCAGAGCCCAGGGGTGGGAAACACAGCTCCTGGGTGACTTGCTGCTTTATCTGCTTAATCGGTAATTGGTTGGAGTATGAATAGGTGGAAATAAGCAGCCAAATTCCCGCATCCATGAGGGTGGCAGCTGCATCTAAGATAAGAAGCATTTGCTTTCCAGGCATAGGAGAGTTTGGCTCCCATAGAGCATCCCACTTCAATGAAGTTGATGATGTAGCATTTTTGTTCCCAGGTTTCTCAGGAATGCAAATTCTTGGCTATTAGTCTTATGCTGCTTCTGTTGGGATAAAATGAGTTTACTGTCTAGCTCTGAGCACCTGACTCTGGAGAAAGTGTCTAGATTCTGGAGTGCTTACATTCATTGATTACCTTATGCTATTAACAAGCCAATTGATGTTAAACAGCAAAGGAGATGGTATGAGACTTAATTATTCTTCAGCCAAGTGTTTGCATTGTCTACAGCTTGCTGCCTTTAAACCTTCTGTGCTTGTATATAAACAAAGAGAGAGGAAGGATATGCTGTAAAAAAGCAGCTCACTGTGTTTGTATTCAGTATTGAATCATGGAAATGAAGTGTGATGAAAAAAGGAAAAAATACCATAGAAGGTAACAGCAACAAATATAGCAGCATGAAGTTGTATTTGTACTTTTTATTGAAATGACTAGGTTATATGTAGATTTGAAATAGCAAAAGACAAACTTTATTTTGCAGAATGAAAAATCTAATATGAAAATTTGCTTCAAAGAAAAGAGGTCCCCTTCCACAGTATTTCTGAAAATGTTATTTAAAAATAATAATCTGTTAAAAAAGTAATAACACTAGTAAGAAAATTTTGAGTATTCTTTCAAGAAATCTTCCTAATTTTCACATTAGGGAATTGCTTTATTGATTTAATATAAGGTGCTTAGAGGGTTCCATGACTATTCTACAAAATCCACTTTCCTCTTGAATATGTTACTAATTGTTCATAGTTTGAAAAATCAGTGTAATACATAACTTTCCCCAAGATCCTTCCCTGTCCTATGATAGTATCTAATATCACTATTAATATCAGTACCTAGTATCATTAAAGCCTGAATTTGGGTTTGGTTTTTTTTTTGGTATTAGAAGGACATATGATTCTGTTCTGTAAATGATTTACTACCACATAGACTCCAGTCTTTGGAGAGTACACATTAACATAACCATCAAGGGTGGTTACATGGGGAGGAAAAAAAAAAAAAAAAAAAAAAAGTGAAATTAAAATTATGTTATACGAATTCATAACTTGATTTTACCACCAGTGATTCATTTGTGTGTGTAAGCCAAAGAAATTTCCTCCTTTATACGGTTTTAACAGTTGGGAATGGATTCTAGCCTTTGAAGAACATGGAGGCTAATGTGGAATCTGTGGCATATGATGCGATGTGTCTGTTGGTCTCCATCTCCAAAGCCTTTCTAAGGCATCACACTAATCTGATGCCATTGTACTACTGCCTTTCAGACAGAAAGCTCTCTGTTGTTTAATAAACATTCTAGTTAAGTTTTGAACCTCTTTTATCATTGATGTAATGCTTAAGTTTCAGGGTTTTCATAAAAGAGTTTGATGTATTGCATGACTGGTCATTCTTCTATCTTTTATGCAACTTCAAACCCAAATAATTTTAAAAACCAAAAATTAAAAATAATATTAGGAATTGAAGTTTTTCCACATTTATTTTATAGCCACTTTCCTTTTTTAATTTTAATTTATCTTTTCTATCATTTTATCATTAAGCCATCCATTTTATTGATTTCTTACCACAAGCATGATAAAATATTACTGCATATCTGCTACTTGTATAATTAAAAATGTTCTTATATTAATGTCTTTTTTAATAGAAGTCCATGGATGATTGACTGCTGCTATATAGAGCTCACTGAGACTTGAATTACTGGGGGGTTGTTTGTTTCTTCTTCTTCAGAAACATTCATGCACCTGAGTTAAGGCTTAAGATAACTGACTAGAAAAACATTTATAGCATAGCCTGTTTTACTACCTGATACGCTTTTTAGTTAATTTCCTGAGACAAATTGTAAGGTGAGAATCTTAGGTATATTTGTGAGTTTTTAAACCTGGTGGTCTGGAAAAAAAAAGTGCATGAATATATTATGCAGTTATGTAAAAAATAATTCCTTCAATAATTTTTTTTCCAGTTAAATTATAGGAATTTCAGGTCAGTTGTAATTATTGCATCAAATATTTTGTTTCTCTCTTTCATTGCATTAAATTTGTATTTGATAGAAATTCTTCCAAAGAAAGCTTAGCTGGAGGACACTGGCAGATTATTTATATCTTTCACAACATAAAAAATTAAATAGATATCTTTCACATATATTCATGTGTCTCTATATAATTCTAATAAAACATATTTTAAAAATTATATGCAAGTTAGAGATATATATTTTTCAATAGATTTTTGGATTTT
>JANIJG010008226.1:0-39516 GCA_024611175.1 Megaceryle torquata | reverse complement strand
CTTCCTTCCTTCCTTCCTTCCTTCCTTCCTTCCTTCCTTCCTTCCTTCCTTCCTTCCTTCCTTCCTTCCTTCCTTTCGTTTTTCCTCTCGCATTTTCCTCTTTTTAGCTCAGTCTCTCTTTCTTTCACACTCCCTCATTTTCTCTTATTCTCTCCTAGTCTCTCTGTGTCTTCCTCTTTCTTTCGTTCTCCCTTTTTCTCTTCTCCTCTCTCTCCCCCACGTCTCGTTCCACCCCTCTCGACCCCTCGCCATCATCTCCATCCATCTGTATTGAGTGGAGATTTTGCAGTACGAGTGGTAAAGAATCCACGACTAACAGTGTGTTTCTGGTGTGCGTGGGTTGTTGTGTTTTTTTATTTCTCTTTCCCCAGCAGGGCACGGGGGTGTGAACCAGCTCGGGGGGGTGTTTGTGAACGGCAGGCCCCTACCTGACGTGGTGAGACAAAGGATAGTGGAGCTGGCTCACCAGGGGGTGCGACCCTGTGACATTTCCCGGCAGCTGCGAGTCAGCCACGGTTGTGTCAGCAAGATCCTGGGCAGGTAAGGAAAAAAGCAGCTCCTTCTCCTCCCCTGGTACTGCAACGGTGCATCCCTTCCCCGCTGCAGTGTGACCTCCCACCTTTCTCGCGGCACCGGGCTCTCCCTGCCACCTCCCCGAACGGCCCTGGCAATTCCGTGCCGTGGGAGTCCGCGGCTGAGCAGGGCCCCCTTCTCCTGCCGACAAGGACGTGCACCCCCGGCACTGTTTGGAAACTCGTGGGAAAACAATTTGCGAGGCGTGGGTGGGAGGGCGAGAGAGAGAGGGGACGCGGGGGAAGAAAAACGAAAAGAACATCAAAATCCCAGAACAATAACAAAAAATTCCCCCAACTCACTACAATCCGTGAGCGGCCTTACCAAATATACGGGTAAATAAACAATCAAGGGGCAAATTAAAAAAAAAAAAATCACCGCGGTAACCGATCGCCGCCAAATGTGGTGTGAAATGCCCCTAGAGGCAAATCTGGGGGGACCTGGCGCTCCCGGGCCTGGCCGCTCGGACGCGGAACGTTCGCTGGGTGCCAGCAGCGGCAGAGCCTGAGCCGCCTGCGCGGTGTGCGCGCTGCCGTGCCCTCTGCGAAGGACGGGTCAGAGCCACTGCCGCCGGCAGAGCTTATGGCCAGCTGGGTGAGGGGCTGGGACAGCCCTCAACGAGCACCCGCTTCTGAGGGACTCGGGGGGGGGGGGGGGTATAAACATCAGTCCCGCACCCTCAGCACTGCCAGCGCCCCGAGCAGGAAAAGCGGGGGACGGGGGGGGTGAACCCAGCACCGCCCGCTCCCCGCGCCCCCTCCCCGGCTGCCCGGCCCGGCCCCGCGATCAGCGAGCTTCGCCTCGGAACGGCCGCACCGAGGCGAGGGTTTTCTGTTTTGTTTCCCGATCTCCGTGCCTGAAACGAATGTTTGCGTGTAAGGCGGGGGAAGGGGGAGGCAGCGAACAGACCAGCTCCCCTGGTTTCTCACACACACACACACACAAAAAAAAAAAAAAAAAAAAAGAGAGAGAGAGGGGAGAGGGAAGAAAAAGGAAAAAAAAGAGCAGGAGCGAGCCCTGGAGAAGGGAAGGGACTCCCAGCCTCAGGCGGGCCGGCGCCACGCGAAGCCCTGCCATGAGGCACTCGAGCCTCCGCGGCCCGAGGCCGCGCACCGGCGGCCCGAAGCCGAGGTGGGGAACGGGGCCGGGGACGCTCCGAGGGGCATTCGGGTGCTCGGGGACGGCGGGGTTGTTCTGGCCACGGCAGGTAACTGACCGTCCTTTGTGCAGGTACTACGAGACCGGGAGCATCAAACCCGGTGTGATCGGCGGCTCCAAACCCAAAGTGGCTACCCCCAAGGTAGTGGATAAAATCGCTGAGTACAAGAGACAAAACCCGACAATGTTCGCCTGGGAGATCAGAGACAGGCTACTGGCCGAGGGTATCTGCGACAACGACACGGTCCCCAGCGTCTCCTCCATAAACAGGTAAGAGCAACCCCGCAGCCCTGCTCGCGGCCCAGTCGCATCTTTCCGGCCCTATAAACCACCTCGTTCGTCCAGGTTAGATCCTGCCTGCTCCAGCCCCTCGTCCGCAGCAGGACTCTTGGGCATGGCCCGCCAGCCCCCGTCCCAGAGGGCGCTTCCCGGCCCCGCCTTGACCCCCGACTCCATTACCGGGCAGCGGGGCCACAGCCGGCGTCCCCCCTCCCCGGGCACGGGCAGCGTGTCTGGCCCTGGGCTCGCTGCGCGCCGCAGGGCTGCAGCTTGCGCCGGCGGCCTGACCCGCTGCGAGCAACGCTGCTGCGGGAGCAGATGAGCTCACCGCGGAGCAGCCCGGGGGCACCGCAGGGTCTGGGTGCTGTTGGGGTGACGGACGGCGGAGGCGGGTTTTCCCCTATCCCTCCAACACCCCTCCCGGGGTGCAAAGTGACTGCCGGCCTTGGCAGGGTATGAGGGCTCTGAGCCGAAAAGCTTCTGTTATCCACTGCCAAGCCGGGCTCGCAGTTCCAAGCCGCTGCGTGCTGGAGGAAGGCTTCCTTTGCACCCACTACCCCGGTTCACTCCTCATCGCTAGCCCGAGGGAACGGCTGAACTTGCAGTGTGATGCCTTCCTCCGACCGGGGAGCACTGCTCCCTGCGGCCCCTCTGCACCCGGCGTGGGCTCATCCTGCCCTGGCAGGAGGCTGCGCAGCACCAGGACCGATTAGGCACCAGCGAATGAATTCCCCCCATTTTCTCCCCGAGCTGCTAGGGTGCGACTTCTGTTGGTGGAGGGACTCAGATTTGGTCTCAGGTTTGAGGTGACAAAAATAACTATATGACGGGCAGAAAAAATAAAAGGATTGAGGCAGGAGAAAAAGCCCAGTGATAGATGTAATCAAGCAACTAACAGCAAAGCGCTCAGTCTGTTCACATGCCTGCACATCCAAATGTAACATACATCAGGTCTTCACACTTTGGCAGCACGCAACGCTCTTAGACAGACAATAAGAGTAATTATGCTGTTTTAGTGTAATGTATGTACAGATATCCCGAGAATGCTCACAGAAATATACAGCCTCTAGAAACAGAGTAATACAGGAATATCTGCAAAGGATATGTACTTAGGTATGAAGTACCTCACTGACAGGGTAAGAATACATGAAATTTTGTACTTGTTCCCAAATATACATAGCTTCCTGCTCAAATAAATGTATAGATATATGTAAATATACATACAGCCTTTGGTGTTGTCCTCATAGGTAACAAACGCACAAGTCAGTGTATTGGCCCTTTAGATATATTAGAAGTGTAGTCAGATATTTTTTTAAAACCTAGTATATTTATAGCAAGGGAAGCAAAAAATAAATAGCAGGAAAAACACAGTGGTATTTTTTTGTCTTGCTCTTTTCATGGCAGATTTATCAAAATATGTCTAATAACTCAGACTGTGTGTTTCTAAATCTGGCATCCTATATAAATGGGTTTTAATATTTTGCAAATGATATGGAATTATCCCAAATCATCTTGAAAACAGCAGGTAGAATTAGCTAGTGGAATGTACCTTGGCTAAGAAAGATTCCCTCAGACACACTGTCTCTGTAATATACTGCTAGGCTACCCTAGGAAATTATCCCTGTGTGTGCCATTTGTATTAAAATGGTTATTAAGTTATGAACAGGGTAACATAATACTGATCGGCTAATTATACACCCTCCTAAAAAACCTCCAGGTCTCTGTTACTCTCTCAGTCAGGTATTGAAATAATAACAGTTTGACATTCAGACACCTTACAAAGGCAGCTGCAGAAGGACAGCCTGCTATCCCTGTGAGGAATTAAGCTGGTGGTACAGAAGTCCAGAGGAACGGCTGTGGGCTCTTTGGAGGAATAGCATATATGGACCCCAAACACACGTATAGTTTGGCTAGCTCAAGGGACATTAGTATCCAAATGTCACTGAAGTCTCAGCCTTATGCCTTCTGGACCTGATGCCTTGTCTCTGGGTTGCAATGTCCTGGGCAGAAGGCTGAGCACTAAGTTTTGCTGCCACCTTTGCTGCCAGTTTGTGGCAGGGATTTGAGGGTTTTGTACCTCAGTTTCCCCATCCTGGAAATGAAACCTGATCCTCCTCAGAAGGAGGTGGGAACAGATGTCAGTTAGACTGAGCTTCTAAAATGCTTTGAGAAGGACAAGTGCTTGGTAGCTGCTAAGTATTATATTAAAGAGGCTCAGCTGTGACCTACTGTGTTTGATTCATACTGTGATGGCATTTGAGTGTGTAGTCACCAAGGCCTAAGAGGATTCTGGCTTAATATGTCTAAGTCTTTCCCCATTCCTTGTAAAACTGAGGCCCAACTTCCCACTGTTCACCTTTGTATGAGGCTCCCCAAAAATCACATCTGTGAGGAAGAGAGCCCATCATATCACAGGTCATAAAATTTGCAAGTCAGTGCTAGGCAAGAACAGGACAGTGAACTGGGAAAAAATTGCAACAAATTAGGAAATAGCTGGTATATAAGGGCCCGATCCCGGTGCTGTAGAGAGTAGCATGAGTTTCCTCACTCCTGTGACTTTTGTGACTCCAGTTTACAAAACTCACAAAATACAAAAAGAGGACTAAGTTCACAATTTAAATATACATTTTTCTCTCTTCCATTGTAAAAATACACATGTAGAATTGGGTCAGTCCTTTGCAACAGTACATCCCTTACCTGCATTATGATGACAAATTGGAGTTAATCTAACCATCTGAGTCTCTGAGAAGCTTCAGGTAGATCTCAGTTTTAACAACCAACCTTCTAGAAGTATCTGTCATCTTATTTTTGCAAAATGTGGCATTTCAAAAGCAAAATCTGCATTGGCCCAGTGTCCAGAACTGTTAGAGCTACATCCACGAGCAGTTTAACATCTTGAGATTATAAGTGAGGTATTTATGTCTCTAGATAAACTGTGAATGCCACACTTCAAAAATGGCAATGTCTTTGTACATAGAAAAAAAAAATTACTTTTGGTTACTATAAAATTTTCTGAAAATGTATTAATTGGTTTTTATTTCCTTTCTTTCTGAGGATTAGCCTAACATTAACAAAGGCTTTCGGGTGAGACACTACAAAACAACACAGTTTCAATTTCATTTTTAAAGTCTCCCTAAAACATTTTAAAAATCTGTTTTCCTTTTTTTTTTTTTCTTTGGTGGTGGTACATGAATTCTATGTTCCTACATTGCACTGATCTGTCAGTATTGCATGGAGAACATCAGGACATTTTTGGGACAACATGCAATTCAGTATTGAGAATTATCAGAAACTTGTTCATACCAAACTCATTCAGATAAAGGCTAGGTACAAACTGGTGAAATGACTTAACTCTCCTGTCAAGATTCAGGGGAAAAAAAAATCTGCTATGCAGTAGTTTTCCTTTAATTATGTCAAAAAAGTCTAGAGAGTATACTAGTTAATAAGCAAAATGCACCAGAAGTGACAGGATCAAGACAGAGCAGTTATCTCTGCACTGGGAGCTTTCCACTTCATACATTAATTACTATATAGTATAAACCTATCGTGTATGTGTTGGTACAGACACACATGTATATATCCGTACGTATACACCTGCATATATGTAAACACACGCACATATACACAGTGCATGCAATTGAGAAGCAGGCAAGTGACAGAAGCTCTTCATTCTTTGGTTCGCAATTAATGCTTACTTTAAATCACATGAGCACCTTGCTTCTTGAGCACCCTGCTAGCCCAAACTTTTCCACATATCATGTCTATAAGTGAGTTATCTTTGGTCACTTAGGGTTAGAATATTTCATCTGGATTTAGTCACTGCTGTAAGCCTCGCGTCGGTCTCCTAAGTATGAATTTGGAGGCAAATACTAATGAGAATTTTTCTTTTGTTTCACAGCACATACAGTTAGCCTAAGAACACAGGTTTCACGAGATAAAAATCAGTCCAGAAAAATCTTTTGAATTAGTGTACTATAGTAGGACAGAGTACATCACGGACGCATCTTCGCATGGTTATGCAGCGAGCGATGCAATGGAAGTTTAAGCATTATTTCCTGCTCTTCTTAAATGAATTAATTCCTTACAGGCTCAGAAAGGCAAAGCAAAACAACCTCCCCACAATTTGTACCTCTATCCCAGCTCTCCTGTGTCGGGGTTAGTCCTTACCCAAGGAATTATGACGCTAAAGTGTTATGGAGTTCAGTCAGCCTTCTGGATACTTTTTGGACCCGCAGTTCCTGAGAGTAGACCTAACTAATACCCCATGGCAGGGAACAGAGTTTAGTGGATATATTATCTCAGTCAAGCTGTTACATATTTTTTCAATCTTCTCTTAGGTTTTGGGTACACATTAATTTCTAGTGTTAAGCACTTGGTTTGGAGAGATATTTTCCGTTTCATTATATAACAATCGGCTAATGATTCCTAGTTAAAGTCTCCAATGATGATGTGCTTTTAAAAAATACATATAGAAAGACACACACATTGGTTCAGGCTGTAATGAGCAGTGAAATATACTTGTACATTGAAATATTATTGAGAATGTGTCCAATTTCAGTGGCCATAGGCAGGCCTGTATTTTAGAGCAGAGAATGGCCTATCACTAGATTAGATTTCTCTTTACCAGTTCTGGCGTTAACTTTCTCGTTATTTTGGGCAGGTCATACCGAATCCTTATGAGGGTGCTTTACCACTTGTGAAATAAAAAAAATCCAGTATTTAGCTACCTTTGTAAAACTCAGTGTGACCTTTCACTAAAAATGCCTGTGAAGTTTGATGTGTAACAACAAAAGGTTCAAAACTGGAGCTAGGCTGTTTTGCATCAGCTCAGGCTTTAGCCCATGCAAGGGAGAGAAAATTGAACAGAATCTCGATTGAGGTAAAAGTAACGTCTCAAGATAAACAATTGAGTCTGGCAAAAGGCAGGCGTATTAGAGCAGGGGCTGTGTCATATGCGGAAGAAATCAATGTTATGCAAACAGAGCTTTCTGAGTCACTCTTGTTAGCCTCGCTTGAGAGTTTCCCCAAAGGACACCCTGTCCAAAGTCACTGGTGAATCTCTTCCTGTCTTTCCCACTGAACAAATTTTGAATTCTTGGACGACAGGTAATGAGTCTGGGGAGAAGTTAGAAAAGTACAGAGTATCTCCAATGGCAGCTTGTTCATAGTGACCAAAAGCAGGGACAGCTGCATGGCCTGCAGTGAACATGGGATGAATTGCACAGTGTTAACTGGCAGTCGTGTGTATGTGTGTCACAAAAAACTAATGCTACCATCAGTATTCTGTAGGCACAAGTTTTCTCAGTAGAGCACCCAAGCACCAGACTGGCAATGTAGACTGGATTAGCCTCTGACTGACAATGTGTTAGTGCAAGGCAGGAGTGAAGAAAACTTGTCTGAAAGTTCCCAACAGAGTTTACCAGGTCTTATAACCTGGCACTTAGTGAATACGGAAGAAATTTGGAATCCTAGCAGGGATCCTTTCTCTCAGTTGATGCTAAGTCTAAGGTCCCATGCAATTTCTGGCATCAGAGCATGCTCTCAAGGTAGAAGACTTCAACTGCCAGTTGCTTTCAGCTGAGCAAAGAAAATGATCGGGTGACACAGGGCTTCATTACAGGGAATATACTCCTTTAAATTGAGATTCTTTTCCATCAGACACAAACCTGGTATTATCTTCTTTGTATCATTGCAAATAAAGGACAGGCTCATAAAGCAGAGGTTACAGACAATGTTACTGCAGCTGAAAGAGTAAATGAATGCTCACAGCATTTCTCTTTGTCTTATTCCTCATATCTGGCCACTGAAAGCTTGTATGGTGGGAACTACAATGAGCTAGCTGCATTTTTTCTAATTTTCATATTGCAGAGATATTAGCTCAACAGAGGCAGTTTAGCAAGTAAAATTGGTTGTGCTTGGGAAGTTTTGATCTCCTTGTTCTGCGAACCTCAAAGTTCAGAACCACATTGATCCCTTTATCACCTGAAAATCCCAGCCCTTCCTTTTTGTATAGATGTACAGAAAGCTTGTTTTTTTGTTGGAAGTTATCAATTTTCAAGCTTTTGCATCTAGGGAATGATTGCTGCATTCCGCCCTAGAGGTAGCTGCATTTCAGTGCTGGGTGAGTGAGTCTTACGGAGCCAAACCTCATTTACCAGAATCACTATTATGTGAAAAAACTCATTTGACTTTGGGAGAAAAGAGGAGAAAATATAAGTGGCTTGGCCAAGCAGTAACGAAGTGGTGAGAACAATATAATGATTTGAAGGGCGCAGTCTCTTCAACAGGAAAGGAATTATTCACATTTAAACAAAGCAGTATAGCCAGGAATGGAGGGAGGGAAATAAGAAAGGAAACATTTAAATAGTAGCAGAAGGTATCCCCTGATAGGGAGGTCCATTAAGTTGTGGAATTGTGTCCCATAGGAATTCCTGATTTCTTGGAATATATATAACTAGATGGCATTAATAACAAGCAAACATACAATGAGAAATAATCTCTTCTTGGCTAAAGAGATAGATAATGCTCTAGCAGGCCAGCTGGACCCTTTATGATATGACGACACAACACATACAAAACAAAGTCATGTTTTCAGCCAAATATCAAATATTGCCCCAAACCCGTCTCTGATTGTAAAGACCATTCAAACAAAACATTTCCATATTACTTGAATAAAAAAGATATGACTCCAAAAAGTTTGAATGAGGCTGAGCTTCACTTAGATTCCATGGTCTTTAATTAAGGCTTGATGAAATTCAAACAGAACTTAGACTCTCTACTTACAATCAGAAAATATTTAGGAATCTCACTTTTTGGGGAGGGCCTCTATAGATGGAAAGGTAGAGACTTCCAAAAACGTTTGTCATTGGCCTGCTAACTTGTTGGCCTAACGAACTTGTCCATGCAGCTAACTAGGGCTTTAGGAAATCCCGTCTGTGTGTAGGTGGCTCTGATGATGATTACTACTCATGAAAGCATCAGAAAGGTTTGAGTTTTTCTCCAAAACAATAATTCTTTAAACTGAAATCGAACATGCATGAGGATTTTCTCCCTGTAAGCCCAATAGATCTATTGGAGCCTATACATGCAGGGCCATATTTACCAGTCCCAATTGTTTAAAAATGCCAAGGCAGAGCCTAAATCATGCAATTGTCATAAACCTCATGAATACTCGTAATAGAACATGGTTTGGTTTTACTTGTTTTCTCTTTTCTGTTCTAAATTTTTAAAGGGATTTGGATACCTGACTCCCATTAAACAACTTTAAAAACACATTAACAATGCAGTCCTTTGAGTCTTCAGAGAGCCGACAGGCCCCTTTTCAAGCCCTTGCAAGCAGTGGAAACATACTTTATTAAATGAGAACTGAAATTCTCATGCTATTACTTGACTAGAGGAGCTGGAAACCCCACAACAAACACCGTTAGGCTTGTGATGAAATACTAGACAGTATGATGTTCAGTGCTAGCCTCCAATTTTCTCTAGTGCCAGTAACTGAGAGCTGATTTCATAGCACTTACATGGCTATATCTACCTAGCTGAAAATCACAAATCTAATCAGTTGGTTTCCAAACTCCTCGGAGTGCACTTACAAATATTAATTTCCAATCAATTTGCACCTGCTAATATTTCTCAACACTCGCATGTGATGACAGAGTCAGAGGCGATGCCGGTGCTTACTATTGCTATTGCAATAGCATAAAGAGGCTCTGTGCATAGATCACAGCCCATTGTCCAAAACAGGCACAGTGTAAATAGGAATTTCTTTCAAGAGGTTCTTTTAGAAAATCAGTATATGCACATGTCTTTCTTTACAACATCTCTTTAGCTTTGACTATGCTCATAATTCAGACAGCTCTCGAGGTTTCAGGGATCTTGAAACAAACATCTTTGTTACAGGAAATGAGATACCTATCTGGCCAGGGCTCACCCACCAAGCCCAAGTCTAGGTAAAAGTCAGAGCAAAACTGGGGAGCCTTCCTCTTCAGGCTCCTATCTGACAGGACAGAGGCTGAATGCTAGCTAGACTGTACCAGCCTCCCCCCTCTTCCCTGATAAGTAGGCATATAAATAAATAAATAAACGGCATCCTAACTGCATTGAGAACTCAATAAAACAATCACATCAAATATGAGGAGGTATAAATCTCATGTCTGCACAGGTAACCCACTCAATTGCTTTTATTATGGCTCAGCCTGACTCCATTTATTACCATCCGTGGCCTGGGTGAAGGATGTTTGCATGGAGGGTGGTCTCCTGGTGAAATCCTATCCCTGGAGCAGTGACAATCAGCCCATACAGAGGTGGATTTTGGTGGGGAGACCAAAGGCAGATCCATCTGTCTGCATGAAAACCAATCAATAACCCTGTAACTAGACCCCTTGTCGCTGGGAAATGGACAACACAATAGTTCAATCCTGGAGCCATAGGAGAGGAATAGCTGTGGTTGGGGTGTGAAGAATGACAGGATGTATGCACAAAGTGTTTTGAGACGTATGGACAGAATATGTCTGTCCATATAGAGTGGTAGGATAGCAGGAGTGTAGAGGGTATATTTATATATGTAGTAGGCAAATTTGAAAGGTTGATGTGTTCCAAGGTGGGTATGGAGAAGGAAAAAGCTGTTATACTGCCTTTTTTTTTTTGCTTTGCTTTTTTTTTTTTTTTTTAATACGGCATTTATACGGGGACTGTGAACACAATGCAGGTAGATACCTTTGGGGAAATGTGCCTGCTGGTTGGATACTACACAGGACTGTATCAGTACATGGCAAGGAACGTGTATCTCTGGGCAGGTGCATAGGTAGTGACACAAAATGCTGGTAGGCTAAAGGAAGCATATGCGGGAGTTCAGTTGTGGTTGGGGAAGGGTATTCCTTTGTCCTCTGTCTGGCTTGGGATTTATGTGTGTACTAGTTTTGACAGAGAGGAGGAAGAGTGATGTGCCAAAAGCCTGAGCTAACGGACTGTGAGTTCACAGATACGCTTCCCAGAAAATGCAATGTATGAAACATTTACCCAAACCCCACTGTTAAATCAGGAAGGGAGAATCTAGTGGCTCATCTCTGCCTGTATGAAAAATAGAAATAGGACATTTCTTTCTGCTGTGATCCCCTGGCTCTGCAGTTCCTATAGCATTTCTAAAATCTGCACAGCATATTGTTCCCTAGATTTTTAGCAGCTCCCCCAACACATGTACACATGCATACACGCACAGAGATAAGCTGGAGTTTGACACTATTAATTATTCTCTCATGGGGGCCAATTTAGTTTCAATTCCTTTGGCTCCCTTTTGAACAGTTCCTCCTTCTTCCAAGGTAAGCACCGTCCCCTTTCTGCAAGGTCCAAGGCACAAGGCTAAATGTCCATCTCTGGGAGGCAAATTGCATCAGGAATAGTGATCAGCTATGCTCAAAATGCCCATCACTGTATTTCAGTTGAGAAGGGTGGTACCCATGTTTTGCAAGGCAGATTGATTTCTGTCCGTTAATTTGTAAAAGTGAGAGACTGTGCCCAGACAACAGAGTGACAAAAGAAACTGTCATATATCTGTGAGGATGCCCTGCACCACCTCTATTTTCAGGGTAGTTTGGATGGTTCAGGCAACAATACCCATACCCATTTCTGTGGTCAGAGAGACCAAACTTTGATTCCCTGAATTAGTCCTCATTTTCTTCAAGCTGAGCTGAAATATGAAGGCAACCACTGCCCATTTTCACACTCTCACTTTAAAATGGCAATAAAGTCTCTGGGTCCTAACATTTGGGCAATTCTTAAAGGGACTATTGCCTTTCAACATACCCATGTTTCTGTATAAATTCTTTTAAGAACGTTTGGTCATCTACCTTTAAAAAGAAAAACCACAACATGATATAGCTGTGTAATAATGCCTGCAATTAATATTTGCCTAAATTTAGGCCCTTTCTTGGTTCTTTAAAGTCAGACTTTCAAGCGTGAAAAAAAATATACATTAATACATAAATTATACATAAACAAAAAATACATACACACTTATTTATAAAATCAGTGTGGAAGAGAAGTAGAAGAAGAAAGGAAGGACCAGTATTTCTCCAGAGGAGATTGTGTTTGCATACCGAGTGCATAGGGGAAGCATATTTCTGGGACTTGCTACATACAAATGGGCCAAGGCTGTGCAATCAGAGGCAGAGTGGAAAATGTGCAATGTCACAAATTCCCTCTCCCTACAGAACAAACAGCAAATATGGACCTTGAAAGAGACAGTGTCTGTGGTGGCAGATAAACAGCCACAACACAAAGCTTCCAGGGCGGATGGAGAGCACAGCGGGGTGAGGTTGGGGGAGGAAAGGGTAAGAGATAAGGATGAAGTGAAAGGCTAAGGCAGATTTCACTTGGGTAGTGTCAAAACCAGACCTGCTTTTACGGAATGCTGTGGATGCTGTGCCAAACAAGATGCAGAACTATTGTTGTCCAGCTCCCTTACATGGCTTTAACAGTTTTAGGCTACCATGTGAGCCTGAGTCAAGGGCCCGTGCATATGGAGGCAGCCAGCACAGGGACAGAGTAAGCGTATCTGGCTGTGTGAAGCTTCTCATGAGGTGCACAAGAGGGAGAGCAGGGAGGAAATGCCTGGATAGTTTGTGTGCTTGCTCAAGAGAGAGAATGTCTAAATTCATAAAAAGATGGCTGCCATGATTTTAACCCCTGTTTCATGGATTATGTGCATTTTTGTGACTTCCTAATAAATAAAGAAAAATACATGCTCATGGGTGACCCCCCTATGGGTCTTGGTGCCCAGTGGGCAAAACTGGCAGAGCTGGTGGTACAGGGAGAGATGAAATGGAAGGGAAGTGGCCCATTTCAGATGGATGTATATATAAGAAAATGGCTCTGGCTCAGTGAAAGGCAGGAGATAAAGTGATCCTGAGGAACGCAGTCTTCAGAAGAGTAGAAGAGGAGGGTGCCAGCCCTGTAAACGAAGCCTTTGTATTGCTTAGAGCACCACCTTTCCAAAATTAAAGCACCTTCTGCACCATTTGAATGTGCTCCTGGATCATCCTGTGCACAGTCAAGTAATTTGAGCATGGAAACCTGGGTGCATTTGTGCAGATAGACCGCCGAGTCTCTATTGTTCCCCGAGACAATCTTCCCTGTAATGGATATTTGGGTGAGACATGCCCTATACCCCATGACATGTGTACAAGGAGGAACATGGGCATATCACTAGGGCAACATGTCCAGCTGGGAGTACAGACTTATGGCAAGTAGGTATTACTGGTCTGTGTAAGAACTAAGAACAGTCTTGCCCGTGGAAATACTGTAACTCTGCAGTTACACGCAGGGAGTCACAGGGGCAAGTGAAGGCACAGCAGTACATGTCTGGGGAAGCCTGCCTAGTTCTGTGGGGCTCTGCACAGGATTCTGAGTGACTGCTTCCCGATGGTGAGGAAGTTGTGTGAATAATGAACTGTGGCTGTAGCCAGATGCATGGAGGGGTCCTATCTTTGTCAGCCATTCTTTTGGATAGACCAAAAAAAGGTGCTATGGCAGCCATACTAACAACGTGCTGAGGAGGATGCAGCTGGTGAGATGGGCAGTGTCAGTAACACAAAGGTGTGTGTGCGTATAACAGAGTGTTGGTATCTGCTGAGATGCGTGAACACGGAAGGCGTATGGCAGGGCAGGTACACCTAGGCACAGCCATGCCACGTACAAATGTGGTGACACGTGCCTGTTGGGGGTACCTCATGCATCTGAGGGAATGGGGGTGTTTATGGCATGATACATTTGTCAGGGAGTGGATGTGCGCCAGTTCATTTGATACGTGATGCAAGAAGGGGATACTTGGGGATAGCGGGGGCAGAGGAGGTTATGCTGAAGGAGATATTTCTAATGATAGTAATAATTTAATGCACTGGACTCTGCCCTCCTTTCCTCTCCCTTCCCCTCCCTTCCCACCCTTCTCCTTATTACCCAGGTTATCTTGTTTGGGTTAAGAGGCCAATTTCAACAGACGATAATTGAAGAGTGAAGAGAATCTGATAAGATAAGGAAGGGACATCATTCCTCAAGGGATCAATAGAGGTTTCATGTTCCTCCTTCCCCTGCTGTGTCCCTAACACGCTAACACTCTGTGTCCATGCGCCTATTTTATTTGCTCTGCTTGCCTGCAAGCTGGGAAAGGAAGTGTAGGAGTAGGGGGGCTGTAGCCCCCATCTGTCACACTGCCACAGCAGGGGAGGGGGCATAAGGAAGAGACAATGGGAACATTGGCGGCTGTATGGTTCCCTGTGGGAGCCAGGAGGAGGCAGGGAGGTGACAAGCCTGATGCCCTCCTGGCTCTGGCAGGGGCATAGTCTCACATGGGATGTGTTCACCTTTGGCCTTTTATCTCAGCATTGTGCTCTGCAAGGGAAGGATATTGATAATTTGTCTAGATTTAGACTTGCTTCTCCAGGTGTCCCCACAAAGACAAGCTCAGAGCTTTTTATAAGCACTCATGGGGCAACCTCTCAGGGCCCCTCAGTCTGAGGGAGGTATAATTACCCCTACCACAAGGAAAGCTGGTAGCTGCTCCTGATTAGGTTTGTGTTAGGATCTGAGGTTCAGGCTTGACAACCCCAGTATTTCACAAGACATTCTTAGCAGTTTTTTGGACCAACCAGCATGAGAGGATCCCCTTAAGGAAGATGGAGCTGCCTCAGCAGTGAATACAGACAGCCTCCTTCATGGCAGGGCTGCCAGGGCTCCCACACTGCACAGGCAGAGTTTGTTCTACTCTTGCCTTGTGCTTCTCGTAAGGAAAATGTGTATCTCACACAAGCAATGTGAGATCCATATGGACCCACGCACAAGGATCAGTGGGGTGTGCACAGGCAGCTGGGGCAGTGCAAAAGAAGTCCCTCCAGGGGGCCCAGCCTGTTGCATCAGGCGAGTGCTCCCAGGTAGGGCATGGAGAGACAAGCTGAGAGGTCAGCTCAGTGCAGGATCCAATCCAGATCCACCATACAGCAGGGCTGGGCAAGCTTCTGGAGAGTCTGAGACACAGAGGGATCTGGGGCTGAGATATCTTCTTCCAGCTGATTTCTCTTTTATTTTTAACACCCAGAGAAACAGATGCTGAGAGCAAGTCAGTCATGCAGTGAGCATGTGGCAGAGTTGGGAATACAACCCAGATCCCCTGACTCCCAACCTCAGGCTTTAACCACTAGACCATGCTTCCCTCTAAGCCACCTTGAACTTTCCTCGGTGAGGATGGGGGCTACTAAGCCTCTGTGGGCTGCAGTTTACCAAGCTGTCAGGAGTGTGCTCACTGGACCGCCTCACCAGAGACAGCCTTCCTCACGCACGCTAAAAAAGTTGAAAAGAAATTCATTTCATGGCCGGTGGTTGCTTAAAAAAGGCGATTCCAGCATATGTATGTGATAAATGTTAACTGTGCATTAATCGCATTAAAGAGGACCCTATAAACTTTTCATTTCTAATTAAATTCTGGCCGGTGATTCTGGCGAAGCCAGCACACTCTGGGCCTTTGTTTATGTGGAAAATTAAAATGCAAATACAATGGAATTTATTTCCATTACTAGAGTGATATGCTGGGCTCCTCTGTTTAACAGCCTCCAATTATTTTCAAACAGGTCTCTCTCTCTCTTCCTCTCTCTCCCCCTCTCTCTCTTCCTCACTCCCTCATTTTCTCCCTCCCCTTATTACCCTGATGCTGCTACCCTAGTGTGAGGGGTGGGAGCTGGTAAAGCACTGGGTGGGCTAAGGATGGTGTCATCTCTTCAAGGTCAAATGCAGGCAGGAATACAGAGGAGGAAGAGGGAAAAAGATTGGGAGAGCACAAACAAGGATGCAGGGGAAGGAACAAGGCTTGAGCTAACACAAGGAGGAGTAAGGAGTTACCTGTTATCAACCTCACTGAAAAATATGAGTTAAAGTCACTGGCTTGCTAAATCCCAGCTATATAGATGACCTGACTGAGAGGTCACAGGTCTTCTCTGATGGGATATTTTGGTGACAGGGCACAGTTGAGAGCTCTCTCTGGAAGTTTTCTTGGTCTTTCACAGCCTTTTTCTAGACTTTGTCAGGATGTGTCTGTTGTTGGGCCAAATCCTGATGGCTGAGGAAGCACAGAACGGGCCCAGTGCCAGATATATTGCCTGTGCAGAGCAAATAAATCCAAGTGGCAATGACACATAACCATAATCTGAAAAATAACTAAACTCTCGTTCATTTCCAAGGGACCAAATGTGGCTACATTGTCTTAGGGCATTAGCACACAGTATCCGCACAAGTCAGAAGCTGTTGCACAAACCCAGAGATTCATTATGCATTTAAAATTTCTTAACATATTTACTTACTGATAAAAGCTGCTAACATAGAATTTCATTCTTTCTTACATATATAAGAGACCCAGGGCAGTTCTGACATGGGAAAATTGCCAGGCAGTCACATACAGATCAGAGACATCTGCTAACTGACACAGATGCCCTTCTATGCATTAATATAGAGTCACACAAGAAGACCCCTGCAAAGGCAAGAGTGCCCTTCACTATAGACATATGTAGTCATTTATAGATCCCTTCACAGAGTCAGCTA
Source organism: Megaceryle torquata (assembly GCA_024611175.1). Taxonomy (NCBI): domain Eukaryota; kingdom Metazoa; phylum Chordata; class Aves; order Coraciiformes; family Cerylidae; genus Megaceryle; species Megaceryle torquata. Next base: position 22,926 of record JANIJG010008226.1, on the reverse strand, counting down.
AATCTTGCTGAAACTGCGGTCTATAGTCTTGCATGTATTTGTGAAGAAACCTAGGATATAGAGACTTCTCCAAAAACATAACTGAAAAGTCTTAACAAAACCCCTGAGTGCTCTGGAAGGCACACACACATGTAAGCACATTCACTAGCCTTAGGAATGTGTTGACACACACACACAATTATTCACAAGAAAGTGGCCAGACCTTGGAGCATGCAGCTGAAAGTCAGCCAGGCATGCCAGCCCATGCGTCACACACACCCGAGCAGTGTACCCTTGGCACACCCCACTGGCAGGGAGAGCTAGGGAGCCAAAGGCATATTGTTTTAGTGCGTGTGAGCATCTTAAGGAATCACCTAGTGTAAATGATCCTGACCCAGCTGAGACAGGGAAACAGGAGAAGGACACATTCACTTACAACACTGAAAAGAGGCCATTACCCAGTCAAACAACCCAATCCCTGACATCATTATTCAATACACAGGAGCCCTGAAATGCACACTAACTCAATCACAGAGACACACGATTACAAAATAATACTGATGGAATCAATGAGACAGACATGCGGTCATACAAAGCGCACCCACCCCGGTGTTAATACACAGTAACAGCCACCCAACAAGTGAATACAAAACAGCCATTCACAACCACAATGGCAAAACACGGGGGGCCACATTCTCAAAGGAGACTTGAAAACTCTGGCAACAAACACCACCCTTGCCAGAGGTGGTTTAGAGCAAAACAGGGTGCGGGCAAAATCTGGCTGTTGTCAGCCTAGTGAGCAACAAATAGTAAAAGCCTTGACAGGGAGCGTGCCAAGTGCGTTCATGTCCTAGCGAGGCTGTTGGACCCCCACCCAGGGCACTCAGGACAATGCAGGATTGTGCCCTTAGCCATCAAAACAGGTTGGTTCAGTGAAGTGACACCTTTGCTCAATGACTAAAAGCATCATGCGGTCACTCTTAACACAAGGAGGGGTGCATGACATACAATAGTCACCAACACAAGCTAGAGTAAGAAAGCAAAACCTACTGGATATCAGAAATGCAACACATATGGTCAGACGGAAATGCTGTTCAGCACCCAAAGCCGCAGAACCATTTCACAGATGTGCCTCTGCAAAACAGTCCAATCCTCTTACCAAACCACAGCAGCACACCCAAATCTACCACAGCACTAGTGTCTTTTTCCTTCAGAGAAGAAAAAAGCAAAGTGCCCACATAAAACATGCTCGTAATGCCACAAATGAACATTCCTTGGGCCTCGCAGGCTATGCCAGAGCATGCTAACCCTAGTGCTTAACACAAGGCCCGAATGGCTGGCGTTTGCAAATACTTCATGATCTTCTCGGGAGGGAGACAGTGGAAATGGACCCTGAGTCCTCTCCCTGGCACAGCAGGCATCAGCTTGTACCAGGCTGCATGCACAAGAATGTGCCGTTATTGGAAAAGCCAGCAAGGCCGGGGGAAGACTGCTGTTGGTTGTGTGTGCCTGCGTGTGTTGTGTGTGTAGGAATTCCCCTTCCTCTACTGAGTGCTGCTGCTTGTAGCCATTAAAAAGCCCAGGTCCTCATGCTGGGTGTTCAGTGAGTATTGATTCAGTCTGCAAGCAATTTTAATATTTCTTCAGGGACTTTCCAGCAACAGCACAAGTCATTAATTCACCCTCCCAAATTGCTTATTCAATAGCAGGAACATGGCTCCTGAATAAAGTCCCAGAATTTATGTGACTCACATGAGTCAGGAGGTCAAACAACTGTTATGGAGTGAAGTTAAAAATCCAAATAAAATATTGACACTTTTTTGGGGAGCGGGAGGAGGGGGAAGGGGGAGGGGGAGAGAAAAGGTATTTAAAATAGGGTTTTGTTGCAATGCCCCCAGGATAAAGAATGGAAAGAGATTGAAGACAAGTTAGAGTTTGTAAAATCAATGGGATTTATTGCATATCCGCTTGGCATTTAATAACTCCTTCCTTTCCACCTCCCCCTGCTCTGTATGTACATGGGGAAATAAACTCTTCAACAAAACTACAAATAGCCAGCCACAAAGTACACAGATGGACACCCAAACACCAACACACAAAGGCAGGCATGTGCAGAGATGAATATTATCTGAAGTCTGTGGTACAGCATCAGAAGGTCCTCTCAGGACCCAGGGTCTTGACTGAGCTCAACAGAGCCCATTGCATATGGCATTATGTATGTCCATGCAGTAGCAGATAGTCTATGTCCACAGGCTTTGAAACAAAAAGATGGGAGGGGAAACTGAGGCACGGAGTGAATTAAAAGAGCCTGCTCAAGTCACAGAGTCCATTGACAAGGCATCTGGATCAGGATCCAGGTCTCCTGATGCCAAGTTAGTGTTTTGGCTGCTGAAGGACATTGCCTTTTATGGCAGTGACAGCACACACAGTAACTGAGATCAGACCATGAGAAGGCATCCAGCTTACAGGAGGGAAACACAAACCACACAAAAAAGAAATGCATCCACACTCACTGCACAAACCCATCCGTATGCAGATAGATGCACATACAGATACATATACATACACGCCTCTGCTGAGCTCATTGCTATTCGGAAAGCACTGCAGCCAGATTACACAAAGAACTAGAAACATACCTGCAGACAGACAGACAGACATGCAAATGAGTGTGTGTACAACTGCACAAGCACATACACGCGCGCCTTGATATATGAGCGTAGCCTCGTACAGCGATATATCCACACTGAAAAAGCCACGCAAACTGATGTGTTGCTATAAACTTAGATTTTACTTACAGTGGTATCGTTGTAGCTAGATGCCCATAAATGGGTGCCCACACACATGCAAATGCGTTCTGTGCAAGCATATTAACATAGAGGACTCAGTCCATATTGTATTATACCAGTAACTGTTTCAGTGAAACTACCAGTCAAAGATCTGAGACTGTAGTAGCTGTCAAACAACATTTATTCATTAGCACTAACTCAATGAAAAACAAGCACACAAACATACAGCCTAACATCTCATCAAATACTACTTGATGGCTTGGGATATTTAAATGGGCATTCTTTGCTTTATTTGTCTCTTTGTTTGTCTAGTTGACATTTTAGCAAAGACTTAGGGCAGGTGCTTTCTTGGAGTTCAGATTTTGCAAACGGCCATTTTTCAAGGGCTTTTTTGCATTGTGATAAAAATAATGTTTGACAACAATTTCCTTCTAAGATGTTTTTTGACCAAATACACGGTGTGGTTTTAAAATGAATCATGGTAATGTAAAATTTTAAACTTCCTTAACGATGCTTAAAAAAATATTTTCATTAAAAATATGCTTTGGTGTTATTTCTAACATTCTTTTGTTCATTATTTATTTTGCAACTGCCCTTTAAAAATGGCAAGATAGAATCTTTGGGCCACATTATGCTACCTTCTGTCTTCTTAGACTACAATATATTCAAGAAAAAATGAAAAGGTAGTATAGTTTTTAAAATATTATTGCCTGTGTTCCTCTGTACTTCTCTACCTATGAATTCTGATTGCATTTGATCTTGTCCAATCTAAGTTAGATCAAAAAATGAAATACATGCTAATGTACAGCTGGAGGTATTCTGATCATTAGGTGAACAAGTACTTAATTCAGATTAGGGGATCATGTTTTGAAATAATGGAACTGGATAAAATAATTAAAATTCTCTAGAATATCATGGTTTTCAGAAAGGATACCTTGTAATTTGCAATATAGGATTCTACTGCAAAAGCCTGAATTGTAAAATTTGAATAATTAAATATTTATAACTTAGGTCTTCAGATAGTGTTAAACAATTGCTGCACATCTTCTGGGTTTAGCCCAGCTACTGCCTGCCTCGGTGTGCCAACTTCTGGACAAATCAGTTTTAGGAGAGCACTAAAGCTCAAAGGGAGAAAAGTTGCCTGTATGGGGATGTAGGGATGAGGAAACACTTGTGCATGTGGGAGGATCATTTAAGCTGCTACTCATGGGAGGGTTTTTGTCAATTTGGGATTGTTGAAGGAATCTCAGCTGGGATGGTTTCATTGACAGGGAATAGGCAACAAAGCCTATTTGCAAGCGCATTGGTTAAAAGCATTAAAACATTGTTTGGATGCTCATTCAAAATTTGAGTGTCCTAAATTGAATTTAGTTTACTTCATTTCCAAAGTGAATTAAGCTAAACTAAATTAAAGCTGCCTTAATTCTAAACAAGGGAGTCAGAGGTGTAATGTAGTTTAACTAGACCACTTTAATTTCACACATTCAGTTAATTCAAATTAGTTATTTTGCACAGCTGTATGTAGGTAAACCCTTAGACTGCTAACACTTACGGACAGAGACTGTATTTATACAGGGGCCAGGAAAAGGGGACACAATGGTCCAATGTACCCTATCAGTCATTGAAATGGTAACAGAAAGCATAGAAATAATAAATTGCTGAAGGCCCACAGAAAACCACAGCTCTGCAGTTAATCAGATGGATGCCAGGTATGCGGCTTAGAGCAGATCTGCACTCACAAACTTAAACAATTATGCAAATGTACACAGAGGTATGGGCCTTATAATACAGCAAGGTTCCACATTAATTATGTAGCAGTATTCAGATATGTTGGATATTACATCATGGATAGTATAGCCTTGTTATGGATGAGTTCTAGGTGGTTATGACTTATTATCTGTAATAACTGTGCTTGGTGCTGCACAAAAACATCCGTATAGCTAGCTGGTGATGGTTACAAGCCACAGATCTGAACAGCCTATATGCCCATTCAACTCTGTTAAAAACTGTAATGGTTGAATAAATGTTTATTAATACTTCATGGGGTCTGAATATATAATATGTGACCCAAATGTCTAACTCTATATAGCCACAGTTAAAAATGCAGACCTATAGGCAAAGATAAACAACCATGCACATTGTGTGGTAATTAAAACATACTAAGAATGCTAGTGCATTTGCAAACACAGGATGGATACACAAACATATAGCTCCTATTCTCTAAGCATTAGACCTGATAGTGACTGACACGAGCCAAGCAAACTGACTACAGATTTGTCTTTTCATTATAAAAAGATGGCTTTGTCTTATAAATATGGGAACTAGACTATCTTCTACAGAGAAGGGTACCAACTTTATGCCAGAAACCTACACAGCACCCGCGTCCTGAAGTTCTCGCCTGTGCCTGACTGCTTTGGGTGGCATGATAAAGCAAGGAATAAGTAATAACAAGCACTAGAGCACTAGAACCGGAAGAGAAAGATTCAGGTTTTCTGTGGAAATTTTCAACTTTTCAATGTGGTTTTGTATCAGAACTTTTACAGCTACATTTCAGTGTAGTCAGAACTTGTTGTTTCAATAAAGTCTAAATATATATATATATATATTTTTAGCATAGTCTCTCAGTCACCCTAAAAAGGTCATTTTAAAGGGAGAAAAAAAAAGCGGCTATTCTGATAAGGCTTAAAATCTCACAATTTTGTTAATTTATTTAAAACCCAATGTAAAAAATAACATTAGATCTAAATTGACACATTTGCAGCACTGGTTTGGTTTTGATTTGGGGCAAACCTCTACCGGTAAGGGGTCCACTATGAAATTTTCATTAGTTCTGACAAATGTAAGGGAGGCACACACAGTGACACCCCTGTAAAGGGAATCATTTACTTACTCAACACATGCAAGCATGTACTGCGAAGGAGCACACTACAGGATACAGAAATAATACACAGCTAATACACAACACTGACAAACCCCCAAATTAAAAAGTCCTGAGTCAATACCTTCCAAAACAAAGAGACTGGCATAAAAGTCACAAGGTTCTAAACAAGAGTGTATTTGCTTTTTTTTTTCTCCCTTTGCCTCCAGTCCTGGCCCCTTGGGAGGCAGCCAGGTCCCACTTCCACCTGGTCTTTGCAGCCATAAAAGCCAGAAATACCTTGTTATTAAATGAAAGCTGAAGTAATTGCTTATCTTCAAGATCTGAGGTTTTATACAAAATACGAGGTATGGAATAGCTTGTACGAGAGTTGAGAACGTTATCTACATTTATCTGATTCCTCCCATCTCAAGATTCCTAGTACACACATGCCTTCTGTTAATCAAAATGAATGTCCACAAGGAATTCAACACAGACTCTTCAATTTTAATAACTGGAAATGGGCTCAAAGCAAAGCTTTCAATTAAAAGTTCCCATGCTCCAGATTAAGATATTTAACCTTGGCAAGCCCAATGTGTTTCTGTAGGTCTTCTTAACTCACCTCCTGGCACAGCCGCTGTTCTGACAGCTCTGGCTCATGCTGCGTGGCAGTCACCGGTGTGCTGGCAGCTCATGGGGCTGTACCCTACGCCAGCTCCATGCTGCTGCACCAGCGCTGCTAGCGGGACCCAAGCCTGCCAGTCTGTAGGCAACAAAACTGATTTGAACTGTGGTCATTGCAGTGTAGGTGTCCTCACAGAAAATGATTAATTCCTAAAAGCATTTTCGTGGCAGAAATCTCTTGCTAGTGAAGGGAACCTAGCCACTGGCAATGCTTTTCTCTTGCTCTCTTCCTGTAGCTTGTAATTTTCAAAGGGGTTTTTATTTTTTTTTTGGTAGAGATTACAAGTTTGTTGAGGGGGAATAGTGGGTCTGAGATGGATACTTTCGTGGGTGCTGTGAGCTGAACATCTGCTTTGAGGTTGCCTATAATATTAGAATTTGGATGTGATGACCCAGGTGGTTCCTCTCAGGCCTGTGTTTCTATGTCTAAGACCAGCAGAATGCTCTTTGTCCTTTAAGATTTCCTTAATTCACCTTAAACCCAGGATGTCAAACACCTACACCCAGGATCAAGTTTGCTTCCAGTATTTTGTAAACTGTATGACATCTTCCAGATGTTTGGATTTTAATGAATTTCTGGCTTTCCTGACTGCAAAGAAAGCCTTCCAAATATGAACCGAGTGTAATAAAAGTAGAAACACCTGCCTGAGGACATTTCTATGCTAAAGTGACTGCTTGACTGCAGCTCATGTAGATATATTTTAGCCAGTTTTAAGACAGCTAGCCCTGGTCCTGATGGCTCCATAGCCACAGCTTTGCACAACACAGCCACTATTCAAGCACACCTTCTGTTTCCCAAATGGGTTTTGCACACTAACACAAATGCACTTGCATGAATGGGAAGATGTTTCTTAAAGCCTAACACAGCAATTTATTCTGGGAAGTCAGGCTAGGCAACCTATACACATGGAGCTGACCGCTGTCAACCCCATCAGTACTGGTGGCATGAAGTTGTGTTACTGCTTAGCAGAGTGAGCTGTCAGGGTAACCCCTTGCCTGGCAGATCTCTCCCCATCCCAGAAGGCAGACACCTTCACCCTTCTTTCCTTCCACCCCTCTTCCTTACGTGTGGTCTTGTACCATGTAGTGCAGCAGAACTGGAATGGGCAGAGATCTGCTAGAAGCTGAACGTTAATGCTGTGCTCAAATTAAATGAAATAAAACCATATGGTGTCATCATGGGTCACTGATTTAAAACAACAAAAAAATCCTAGCTCCTCTCTAAGCCCTTCAGATAGTAAAACTGCTGCTGTGAATTCTGCCTCTGCTCAGAGTGCAGCCAAGAAATGTAGTGAGAGAAAAGGGAAAGGGCAGGGTTGGGCTTTCTCTTGTGTTTGGAGCGAGCAGGCTACTTTGGAAAAAAGCGGCACTTTTTTTTTCCCCTGAATGGCATGATGTCAGCGTGGCTCCAGTGAAGCTGATGGACCTACACAGATCAACGGCAGATAAGGAGTCAAATCTTCTCAGGGAGAGCTGGGGTTGTGTTTTGAGAGATGTAAGGCATTTCCATTTTGACCTCTCTTCTATTTGGAAGCTTCAAGAAAATAGATGATCCCTCTTCAGGCACCTTTTAGGACTATCAATTGATCTATCTAATCAATGTAATTAATCAGTCATACTTGTGCTTATATACTAATGTAGTACGTGATCACCATTCTTCTCTCTCCCTTTCCAAAAGATGGGGAGAAAGAAATGCAATTTTCATGAGAGGAAAGAGTTTGAATGTGTGACTATTGCTCGTGGCCCCTGAATATGGCAGGGTTTGAAGGCATTCTGCTACCTTGGCAGGGAGCACCAGAGCCTCAGGCCAGCTAGGCAAGGAAGCTGAGTCTGCTGCTTCTGCCAATGTCAGCTGTTGTTCTGAGGGTTGCAATTTTTGCAGTAGATTCTGAGAGCAGTAGGAGAAACTACTGCCCCACACACATCCCAATAGAAATTACGTTGTGGCTTTGGGGGGGCAACTCCAGCTTTGATCTTCCCAACTACATCTACTGCTTCAAATTCAAATGCAGTGACCAAAGCCAGTGCAGGTGAAATACAGCTCCTGTTGCCTTTGCCTACCTCCCTTCCCTTCACATACAGCCACTGTCAGCAGGGTACATGTCACTTCTGCTTCAAGCAGAGGAACGAAGCCAATACTGTGCTACAGCTCGCTGAAGCACTTACTTGGCCCCTGTTCTTAGAGAGTCTGAGCCCTTCACTCTTCCTTCCAGCTGTCCTCACTGTGCCCCAGGTGGCACAGCAATGCTCCTATCTTCACACTTCAGGCAGGAAACAGAGCACAGAGAAAAATGCCATTTGTCCAAAGTCGTGATGAGAGGTCCATGACAGAGCAAGGAACTGAAGCCCTTTCCCTAAGTCGGATTAGGCACTAACTATCAGATTTTCTATTTCCCTTCCTTCACCTCTCAAATCCCTAGGTTGTTTTTCCTCACCATGCTGTGAAGCTTGCTTTCCACTTTGAACTTTGTGCAAACAAGACTTTTTTTCCCCCCTTTCTTTTGCTCAGCTGTGAATTCAGCTGTGTCTTGCCCCGCACAGAAACATAGGACCGTCTTCTATCTGAACCAAAGCCATGTTCAGAGCTCTTTATGCCTGCTCAGCACCAATCCGCAGGTAGGATATAGTTGGTTCCATGGGGGCTGTTGCCAAGGGGCCCGAAGCTGCCTCTTCCCATCTCATGTTCTCCCTCTTTTCCTCAGGCGTGTTTTGATGCTGGCTTCACTGGGATGGCCACAAGCCTTTTTGTAGGAAGCAGAGAAGGCATCAGTGTCTCACTTAGCCCTGCACCAAGTCCCCCGCAGGCTGCCTTGTCTCTACCGCCGACACAGCCCATGGCTCGGCAGCCCAGCCTGGCGCTAATTAAGCAGTGCGGCACAGCAGGGTGTGTGTTCCTTGGCCATCTCAGCCTCCCTTGGACACACTGCAGAAAAAAGGCTGAAGCTTTGCAATGTTAGCCTTCCAAGAACCGCTTTAATTGCCCAGTAATGCACACCCTGGGGTCTTGTAATGTGCTTCTAATATGGAGCATTTAAAATATGAATGCTCCAAAACAATTACAAGGAGTTTGGTGCTCTGGTGAGTGTATCCTTCCACTCTGGAAAATAATCCAAGACAAAGGAATATGATCAAAGTGAGGATATGAGTGCTTCCTGAAATCTGTCAGGGTCTCCTTGGGACAGTAGGGCACACCACTTTTTCCCTTAGTGCAGCTCTGTTCTTCCAGGATTAAAAGAATTGCTAGATTGGGATTCCAGATGTTTCAGACCTACCTCATCTTGTTGTCATCAGCCTTAGTATGATTTTTTTTTTTTTTTTTTTTTGAGTTACTGCCTAAAGACTCTGACAGCAATAGTAAGAAAAGAGAAACCACAGAGTATGTCAGGCTGCAAGAGAGTTTGAATAGAAATGTCAGAGAAACAAGGGACATTTCCTATGATCTGGCGTTCTTTTACCAAATAATTCCTGGACAGGTTTAGAAGTGATTTTGTACTTGTTTATTTACAAGTAGTGAAAGAAAGTTCTGTGTTTCAGAAAGGACTACGGCTCAGCTAATTTTAACTTCTAATATTTGTTTCCACATTCTTGTTGGAATTTGATTAGAGCTTATTACAATTATACTAGAAGAGATTATTTTTGTCTGCCCGTCTATATTCAGAATCAGCAAAAGGAATTGCACTAAAGTGGCTGAAAATAATGAAATAGAAATCAAACATTGGAAGTTCATGATCAAATGCTAAACGTTTAAGAAAGTCAAAGGTATTTGGAAACAGGCAGTTGGTTTCAGCTGGAGCTGTATGCAGCATTAACTCTGGAAAGAGTTACTACAAGCCAACTATGGTAACTCATGAATTGCAGGAATAGATGTATAATTCACAGTATGATACTATGTACTGTAATGACATTATATGCTATTACTTAAGATAATATTGCGTATTAAATTCAGATTGTGAAATGAAGTTCAGTTGCTTTACTGCAATCAAAAATCTATAAATGTCCTCTTGCTGAAACTTCAGAAGGTTATGTATTAAATCTGTATATATTCTCCGAAACTTAAAGTAGATAACTTGTGCAAAAACCTCCTACTGGAAAATGAAAAATGGGAATTTATAGTAAGTACCGGTTTATGCCCCTAATTAAATACAAATTCTGTTATTGGAGTTGCTGACTGTGATGGAATTAGAGCAGGGATGAATTCAGTCCAAAGTGACAATTTATTTTGGAGGAAAGAAAGACGTGTGGAAATGCCAGCATTTACTTCGAGAAATCATCACTGCTGACTGGTGCGCCAGGATTTGTAGCCCATGTGCTTTTGGGAAGTGTTCTGCAGAAAGGCTTGTCTTTCTCCAGTGTCTAGAGGCAAGAACTAGTCATCAAAGGCAGCGAGAAGAGATCAAGGTTTTGGTCCCTCTTACACAACAGTAATCCAGAAATCCAAGGCTTGAGGCAGTAGAGCTGGCTTAGTGCATAGTTCAGTCTCCCGTAAGGGTGAGAAGCTTTCGGCATTCCTGGAGTTTAAAGTCATTATTATTGTGCTGCATCTGTTGCTACAGGACCAGGTCAGCTCTGTTCATCTTTCATCTGCTATTTCATTAGGTGGTCTCATGTAGGACAGCCTCACTTGAAGGCTCTTGAAGCAGCAGCAGTGATGCCGAGCTATCCTGCTATTTATCACTGTCCCTAAATGAATCGACCTGGGGGGTGCACTGCCGTGTTCTGTACTGAACGTTAGGGTCCTGAGATTTCTCCTCTTTCCTTACAATGCTAGAGTTCAGTTGTGACTGTAAGGCAAAGGAGCTCTGTTGGGGAGAGCCTTTTCATGACCTGCCTCTTCTTTTAGCCATAGGAAATACCTTCCACCTGAGATCTCATTAGATTCACTGTGCATTTCAGGCCACAAATGATTTGACCCAAGCCACTGGAGGCTGCACAACAAAAACAGCTCCCCTTTGCTCACTGTTTTCAGACACTTTTTCTTGACATAAAACCAGTTTCACTTTTAGAAGGGGAATGTTTTTGAACAGAGCCGTTCACCTCTGGGTCACTAGCTGAAATCTGGCCCTGGTTGGGAGTGACCGAAAATCATTACCAGCTGATGGCTACTTGGTGAAATGAGCTGGTGACTCTCATTCCAGTTCCTGATGGACACATCTCAGTAAGCAGTTACTACTGGCACTAACTGGCATTCTCAGCCAAGAGACCATGAACTGAAAAGGGAAGGAAATTGAACCTTCCTCTTCATCTCCTGACTGGGTTTTTGACAGGCATTATGGACAGGCATTTTATACCACCATCGTTTCACAGGCTGGTTTTACTCTAAATGGCTTTTCAGAACTTTGCAATTTTCATGCAGCATGATTCAGCACAGTCTGATCAGCCATCTCAGTATAATTAGGCTCATCTTATGGTTCCCCTCAGTAGAAGCTGAGCTGTCTGATGCCACCTCCCAGTACAAACCTGGTACTGGCAAATGTGATGTCATATCTCAGTATGAATGGAACCATGTGACATCACCTCAATGCTAACAGGATGCTTTACAATATGTCATCTAAGGCTGTAGAGGAAATCTTCTAATGCATTCACTATGCTATACTACAATAGAACATAACACAGTATAATGTGTAGGTTAACTTAGATACCCTCAGGCAGATTTTGGATAGACGGATGGATGGATGGATAGATACATTTATACAAAGTATACATACATTATATCACTCTATTGATTTTTAAAAAGTTCCAGGTCTGCCTGGCTATAATGAGATTTTTGAACTTTGTGTTGCGATCAATGAGAGGAATATTATTGGCCTGGAGAATTGATATACCCGCTCTCTGCGGCTTGTTCAGCTCCTGGACTGCCCCTGCCCCCAAGGTGTACGATTCCATCAGACACTTAACCTCTTTTACAGTGTCATCAGGCTAAAAGGAATCTAATAGTGACACGGGACTTGTGCTCAGCACTCTGGCACTATTGCTTTCCTGTCACAAATAATTTATAGCTTTCTATTTCCATCCCTTTGCCTGCACCCCATCCCCTCTTTCTGTTTCTCTGGGTTGGGGGAAATCAATAAATTCACACAACCAGAGTGGCACTTCAGGGGGCTTTAGGGGGAATGTGAGAGAAGAGTAAAGGAAAAAGACAGAAAAAAGAAGAAAAAAGTTATATTATTTGCCCTAGTACAGCCTTCTCAGATCAACTCCTCATCTAGCGCAGATTGGCATGACCTCAGAATCTGGCCCTGAGGCCCTTAGACATCTTCTGTTTAGATTCTCTGCAGCTATAGATTAGGGCCTGTCATACCACTGATCTATACATGGTGAGGATCTGGATCTCCATCCCCAGCTAGAACTTTGACATTCCCTATCTTTACCTCTGTTACCAGCAGCCTCTCTACCACTCCAGCTACTGCCCATACTTCATCCTGTGTGTATTGGAATTTTCTAACATGCTAAGGGTATATGCTCCAAAATACATTTCTTTTCTTAAGATTTCACTCACAAGAGTTGTGCTTTTTTAAAAATGCTCTCTCACAGTCTCTGCCTGCCTCTACTGTGCCATGTTGCCCAACAGCCACCTTTTGCTCTTTTCAATTTTTGACAACTTACTCTTTAGAATAAGGGAATCTTAGAGAATCTTTAAGGGAAGCTTTTGGGTGGGCAAAGGAGATTGTGGTATTTGCTTTCAGTTTCTGGAGAGATCTTTTTTGAGAAGTTAAATCTAATAGAATGCAGGGCTAAAAGTTCTGGAAACTCAGGATGAAGAGCATCTGCAGCCTTCACCATAATTGGAGAGGCTCATTTTAAAGGAATTTGGTCTCCATGGCCTCCACAGATCATAGCTTATTTGCCAAGTTCTTTGAGTCCTGAGTCACAGATACCCAGCATCTGCCAGCAGGCAGGGACCTTACCAGTCAAGTACTGGGTACTAGTGATTTTCTTTCACCACTGACCTCAGCTGGATTTAAACCAGTGACCTACAGGTGAAAGATTTCATGTAACAAGAAACAGAGCACTGTCGATTACAGTTCAGTTTATTTTCATTCTGAGCTGTATTATGAGCTTTGTGGTATTCACTGAGACAGCTTTTTGAGTTCCCATGCTGTGTCCTTTCACCACCCGATAAACACCAATTTTTGCCCTCTTTGTGGGAGCTTCTTTTCTCTGATGATCTCTATGCTGTCACCACTTCCTACAGATGCCTTCTGCTTCCACCTTCTCATTTAGAAAGGGCAAGGGCTTTGGGCAAGCTCCCATCAGTTCACAGCATTTAGTTCTGTGCCAGAAAAGTATTTTTTAGGTACACAAAAAATGAAATGTACACCATTTGTAAATCCAGCAGTGGCTCTATTACCTGCAGAGACTGCCTTGTGATCATGCTGGCAGATCAGACTATAATGACAATGCAGTTGCTAACACACAGGAGTTCCTAACTCATTCACTGTGCACCATTATTACGCAGAGAATACTCATGTTTGGGGAGTAGTTCACAGAGCAGAGCAAGGACAATTCTCTGGGAACTGGACCATTAAAGCAGAGGAATTAGAACCACAAGAAGGCAAATGAAGCCACTCTGCTGCACGCAGAGCTCAGATCAGGCCTTCAGGTTCTGATAGCTGGGATCATGGGTATGGAAAAGTACAGAGAAGTTGCAGTTGAGTTCTGAACGTGTTTTGTTCTTTTCCAGGATCATCAGAACCAAAGTTCAGCAACCTTTTCACCCAACACCAGATGGGAGCGGGACAGGTGTGACTGCACCAGGACATACTATCGGTAAGAAGACTGGCATGAAGGGCAGTGACAGGACAAGTGGTAATGAGGATGAAGCTTAGTTGAGGGAACAAAGTCTGAGAAGCAGATGCTAAGCAGAGCAAAAGAGAGGAGGGGGGAGGGGAAAGAACCTTCAGTGCAAATCAGAGGTTTCTGTTCTTCTGCAGAATAGGGAACCATGGCAGAGAACGTAGCCCAAGGTAGGCGGTTGTCTAAAGTGATTCTGACATAACATCCATTTCATGTTCATGCTCTCTCCTTCACCTCCCTGGAGAGAAGTACCTACTGCAACCCTGTCTAAGCACCAGTCTTCACCTTTTGCCTCCTTATTCTGACTCACTCCCCCAAATCCCCTCCCAGTTTATCTTCTCTCCTTTCACTGGAATTGGTCCATTTCTTAGAGTTAGTATTACACAGACATGGGTACGATATTCCTGATGCCTTGCAACAGAGTTCATTGTTCTAGCTCTACAGTCGGGTATCCCATGGGTGTATTTCACTGAGAAAATACATTTTCTGCTGGGGGAGATGGGTTTATCAAGGCAAGCAGAAGATGGAGGCTATAATGAAGTGACCAAATGTCTCCTAGCCTGTTGTGTTTAAAGGTACTCTGTAGATGTGTGATGTGTGATGAGGTGCTTTTCACTCTGTGGGCTGTATGGTGCATATGTCTGCTGTTGCTAGCTTAGCTTTATAAAATAATGATTCAGAGCTGGAAAAAAAAGCATGTCGTATTCTGAGATATTGTGAAATACAGGGACTTATTTGTGGCTTAACACACTGCCTTAGATACTGTTGGTTACTGAGAATCAGCTGCTATACGAGGATTGCCTGGAAAGTGCTGTCTACATGGGACAGAGCTGGCAGATATAATCCTGTACACAAATTGTGTTCAGGAGCACAATGGAATTAATGGGCCAGTATGGAAGAGCATTTCTGGATGCCCTTTTAATGTGGACTTGTTTGCTGGACTGGTACTCACTGACCACAACAGATGGAGTTGGCAGATATTATTCCTTGGAAAAGTAGTGCAATGTCTAGCAAATGCATTTGATGAGCTGGGATAGTGATGGTTGTGCTGCTACAGGAGTATCTCATTGCTCTGGGAGGTACTGGGAAGTGTGGGTCCACATTGGATAGTGTTGACAGGTTCTGCTCTATGTGGAAGGCTTGTATTGGATGTATTGATTGCTTCAGGTCAGTGCTTTATGAGCTGAGTGATAGGTAGTGGCCTATGAGAGAATTGGGATATTCTCCACATTACTGGGACGTAATGGGCATAGCTCTACTTGTTCTATACTGTAAAGCCCTGATTATCATGAATTGTTCATTTCTAATCTGGATGACTTGTCATTTCTGGTATATTGGAAACTCATGAGTAATCTTGGACAGCCCTGATTGGCAGGAGGAGTCTGCCTGTTGACATTGGTCAGTGCAAAAGGAAGATCCTAGATTTTTGTTAATCTGGGTTGGAGTATGTATCACCAACTCACTATTTATTCTAGTAGGGAATGAAATTTATTGGCCCAACACTGAAATGCTTCTCACCTATCCTAAGAAGGTAATTTTTCAATCAGCATTTTGGGTGGATGTATAAGAGGCTGGTCTGTCTAAGACAGAACATGTGCACTCCCGGTGAAAAACTGCTGAGAGGAAATGATCTGGTAAAATACGGGTGGACTAGGAAGTCACTAAAGAATGTGGCCTGGGTAACTCTGCACTCAATTATTATAGCTTGCACTAGGAAGCCTGCACTGAACTAGAATATAACAACAAAGTTTAGCTTCTTGATGAAATACATTTGCTTATCATTAATATGGACCTGTACTGCAAGGCTGTAGAGCTGTGGTATAGGAATGGACTGGCAAAGCTGGAATGCAGCAACATTAGCAGTAGAGCAAGTATGAGTTCTTCAGTGTGAGGAACTGGGAGTTTGCTTAGAGGCTAGGCTTTCCTGGGGCTGGTGGCATGTGTAGCTTTCAGCTGGGGAATCCCTGAGTGCTGTGCTGCTCTCCTCATGGCCCTTTTTCCCTTTTCCTTTTGTCCAGTGCCCAGCACAGCATCCCCTCCCGTCTCCAGTGCCTCCAATGATCCAGTGGGCTCTTACTCCATTAACGGGATCCTGGGGATTCCTCGGTCGAATGGCGAGAAGAGGAAACGTGATGAAGGTAGGGGGAGGGGAGAAGCTCATCCTCCCTTTTATATTCTTTGTCCCCATGTACAGGCTCCAATTTCAGGCCAAGGTTTGCAGCTGCTCCAGGGGCTAGATCAGTTTTAGCAACAGAGACCAGTTCCCCGCCACTGCCCTGCTGGCTTGGAATACTCTTCTTCTGAGGCCCTTTCATGACAGGCTGCATCTCCAGACATCTGCTCGGCAGGCAGAGAGCCGTCTCCATTGCTGGAGCTGATCCCAAGTTCATTCACTGCTGGAAACGGCTGGAACTGAACTCCCCAGGTGCCAGCAGGTGCCCGGACTTTGAACTGTGGGTAAACATGGTTTCCCCAACTCATTTTCAAACAAAATGCCATCCCGGAGAAGCACCAGCAATGCGGGAGTTATCTTTCATTCCCCTTGCAAACATGTTCCTGCCCTGTGATGTACCATGAGCTACGTTAGCTGGTGATTGTAAGGGCCCAGTTTTCAGTGGGTAGCATCTGCAGCAGAACTGCCGTGCTTGACTGAAAGCAGAACAGGAGGTCTTCTGAGTACTGTGGCTCTAAGGTTGTTATCTAAGCCTTTCACTAGGGCTCTATGAAATTAGGATTAAGCTATCTCTTTTTCCTTCCTACCTGCTGGGAAGGACTCAGGACAAAGTGAATCCTGAAATGAACCAAAAACTGGAGCCTCAGGTCTAGACAGACTGAGTCAGGAGTGGTGGATAAGGTCTTGGTGGTCTTATAATGGCTTTGTAAACCTTTTTTTTCCCCTTCAATCTTTCTCTTTTAATTTGATGTATTCAAAAACTGAGGACCAGGAGGTGAACTCTTCCAAGTGCAGTGCCTGACCAGTTTGGCCGGTTCAGCCCTACCTTCAGCATGTTGTTTTCCACTGTTGTCTGTTACATGGAGTGACCTCTTAGTAGTACAGGTGGCTTGGTGTGCAGCATGTGCTGTAACACCGAGGTTGTGTGGTGCAAAATTACATGAGGATTCTCTGTGGTATGTGGCAAGAAGAGAAAGCTCTCCTGAGAGAGCTGCTGCATTTTGGGGTTTTGCTAGTAGTTCTCTCAGCATTAGTTCTGGTGACATTCACATCTGTAAATTTTGCATCCAAATAAACAAAATAATCCCTCCCCAAAGGCAGTCACCGTGATCCCTTTCTCTCTAACACAAAGTAAAACTAGAGGCAAGGACGCAATCCAACTCCTATTAAAGCAAATGGGAAGATTTTTGCTGATGTCATTGGAAGTTGGATCAGGCCCCAGAGGAAGATCCATTTCCCAGCTAGATGGCAGTAGGGCCCAGCTAAGAGAGGATGTAGCAATGGAAGGGCCGAACCAATGCCTCAAAGTCAAAAAATGTCAGGAATAAGAGATTGCAAACATTGCAGACCTCTCCAGCATTTCCCATCATTACACATACAGGAAATAGTGACATTTCCTATCTGAGCGACAAGTTTCTCTAATGGTTGTGAAAATCTCTTGGCAATTATTTGGGGATTTTGTGATACACCAGCTCTCAACATGGTGCCTCCATATCTCAATTTGAAATGAAGCAGTTCAATCTGATTTAGCTATTTTTTCCAAATACCTGGAAAGATCGTCCCATATTAGGTACAGCTACACAGTCACTTCCAGCCTCTGAACCTCAGCTTTTTTTGGAGGAGTACAATTAAACACAGAAACAACCAAGCAGCTTTCTAAGACTGTGACACTTCACAATGATATATTGACAGTAAGAACAACTCTCTTTGTATGTCCTTAATTCATCCCAGATTTGATTTATGAAGGGCAAGCAATGCTCTGCAACAACCTGCTGTTGGCCAAGAGCCCACATATCCCACTAGGAATCAAAAAGGTACCAGATAATCCTGGAGACATTTCTTGTCTTCAGCTCTCAGAGTTTTAGTTGGCAGTTACACAACACAGCTGCAACTGCCTTAGAGAACAGCCTTCATCCTGCCACTCCAGATATCTGCTGCAGGTAGATGTCACACTTCTGTCCCAGAGAAACCTTGCATGGGACCCCCTACCAGCTGCTGAACACCCCTAGCCAAGAGCTGAGTTTTCTGGGCTCACACTGGCTGTAAGAAATGCTGAAAGACATCATCACTTTGCAGGGTTGGGTCCTGAGGCTAGAAGGGTCCAAGGGGAGGTTTTGCACAGCCAGTGACATGCACTCACTCCTGGGCAATCTCCCCTGTAGCTCTAAGAACTCTGATTATTCCTAGCTGAGATGGGGATTAGGAAATCCTGGCAAGAAATCCAGTGGAGGTACTTTTTCATGCTCATGCTGAATGCATACACCTTCTCAGCATTTCCCAGAGCTTCTGAGCATGGTTTTGTTGCAGTTTCTTAACCACAGGGTTTATTCTTGCATTAAAAAGCCCTTATGAGCTCCCAATGCACATCTACTGTCCCAGCATTTGTGAAGTGGCTCTTCCCTAAAGGAGGCAGAAGAAGCAGCAATGCTCTCTTTCTTTTTGCTCTGTTGGACCAGCTCTGCTGCAAGGATTCCTCTGTGAGGAATGCGGTTCAGCAGACAAGGGGAAGTACCAACCTGCTTCTGAGCCCTGGTTCTGAGAATCTTGTTAGCAACCTCTGTGATGGCTGAGGGGAACAGGGTGGGAGAAAGACAGAGGAGCCTCTATCTGCGCACACCCCCTCCCCCAGGTACTCCTTGCTGCAGCTGGTGCCTACATTAGACAGTAGCACAGATGATTAAGAAGAGGAGAGATAATTATGTGTCAAGATGATGTAGCAGAACTCCCGTGTTGGACAGAAGTAGCCAGACGGATGCGTGAGGTGGGCTCAGCGATGGACGCTGACAGCCAGGTGTGTCCCTCACAGGGATTTAGAGGGAAGAGGGGAAATCCCAACCTACCAGATATGCTGGCTGCAACTGCAAGAGCGGCCTGGGAAGACTATGGCATTGGGAGAGCGCTAGCAGGGAGGTAGCTCTGAGTGTCTACCAGTCACAACAAAGAAGTGTCAGATCACAAGTCTTTCATTAAAACTGCATGTCTTCCTCAGGTGAGTGCCTAAGAAGGGTGGTCAGGATTTGCCCTGTTAAGACCATGTATACCATTTGTTTCAGTTTTTGACCAGTGATTGCAAACCCTCTGACTTCTGTGACAGTTTAGACAAAGCAGAGAATTGTTCTCCTATGATTTTTAAAATAGTTTGACTAAAAATTTCACCATCACTTGTGAAGCACAGTATTTGTGATTTCTTGCGGTCTATGGGCACTGCCAATGCTACTGCAATTCCCCTCTGACCTTCCCCACCACTTACACTCACCATCTTCCAGAGGCAGAAGTGGCCCTGCAGCTTGCAAAGATTTTCCCAAGACCACTGAGGGTTTTGCAGTATCAAGCTGCAGCTGGAAACGGGAATTCCTAGCTCTTCATAGTCCTAATGTTGTACTATGCTGTGATGCCAGGCCAAGCTCAGCAGGGTAGCTGTCAGACTAAGGAGCAGCAATAAGAAGTCCAGAAAGATAAAGGGGAAAAATAACATGAAAATATTTCTCTTGTTCCATAAGCCCTGATTGATAGATAAAAGGATGAAAATTGGAGTGACCCAGAGGCACTCTGTCACTCATACTGTGGTCTTGAGCACTGTATAAGAAGAAAAAGGGAGAGACGGGGAGAAAGGGAAGGACAGATGGATGGATAGATAGACAGATAATTAGATAATATCAAATCAGTATTTCAGATTGTTCCCTACATAACACAGCACCTCCACCTGGGTGAAACTTTGGGGATCTTTACAAAATCACTCTTATTAGAGATAGCTCTTTCTCTCCACAGCAGGCTACAAACAAACTTCCTCTATAGACCCAAATTCTCATCTGGGGATTAGCCTTCTGGTGAGGCCAGTGCTGTAACATTCTCAGCATTATTAATCTTGGTCCCTGACAATATCTGTAGTATTTGATAGCATTACTGGCAATAATATCTGCAGTGTCGACAATGGCAGAGATAATATCCCCCAGTATTATTGGCATTAGCAGGGATCATATCTGCAGCCTGTTATTGGTGGGAGCAGACGTAATGTGTCCAGTATTATTAGTATCAGTAGTAATAAAACCCACAGGCTTGTTAGTATGATCTGTGCTAATATCAGCAGTAGGCTTGTGGGAGAGGAGGGGACGGAGTGATTGCTACTGTAAAAGGTAATAATACTTGGGCTGTTTGCAGTAAAGGAATCCCCAGTGGAGACGGGGGAGCGAACCTGAGAAAGCAAAGTTCTTCCTTTCTTTTCTTCACCTGTCATTTTGATGATTAGAGTGATTTACATTGAAGTAAGCAATGCAGGGCTGTGTCAGTGCAGGGAGAGAGTTAAAGGTCACCACATTTTGGCAGGTCTGGTGATGTTTTCAAATGAAGAGTGTTAGCTGCATCCACGCAGGTGGTTCACTGTACTCGTCAAAATGGGGTTGAGCTCTGCAGAACAGGGAGCTGCCTACTAGCGGTACAAGCATTTGCACTGTCAGTCCTGTAGCTGCAGGATGGGCAGCATCACTGCACTTCTCTTTGTTGCTGCGCACATATTTTTGTGACTTATTACCGTGACACCCACTACTGAGAAGCATCGTGGTGGTTTTCTCTTCCCTCACTCCACATTGGAACTCTGACTTCAGGGCAAGGTTTTGACAGTGTCCAATTTAGGGATTTTCCTACCTGACCATTTTCCTATTGGGAAAGTAGAAAAGCCCTCTCGAGGTGGGGTGTAAGGCAGAGGTATCTGCAACAATCACAGTCCTGATAGTTGTTTTTTTTAGATGCTCCACAGGACATAGACTGTCTCAAGGAAAATTTTGAATTCAATTGTTTAAGTGGAAAGTAACACAGAGGGGAGAGATGTATAATATGCTCAAGAATGTCTGGGTTTTTGAGCAGATGTACAGCAGCTGAGTGTGCCACTGCAAGTATGATCCCATTTGTGTTGTTCAGAGTGGCAACAATAATATAATTTGGGACACATAGTTGTGACATTTCAAGTCACTTTGCGTCTTTGTCCGTGGCATCAATGTTTGCAGGCAGTGTGGCTGTGGTTATCATGTTGATGTAACTGTATCGGTTGTGGGCTTGTGACAGCAATGATGAGATTAACTGTATCACAGCTTGCTATGCTGCCCCATTATGGCCAGGGCCGTTAACGCTCTTCACAGAAGGGCTGTGAACTGTTTTTGCTGGTAGGTCTGCATCACTGCATGCAGTAAGGTTGTTTCAATGTGGCAACTGTTGGTACACTGGTGCAGGCTGTACTGGGCTATCATTACAATTCAAATAATTGTTACTGCAGCTGATGAAATGTGTTGACTGACAATAGACTGTCACCTGGCCATGAGAGTGAAGTCACTATGGCTATGTCACTGCGGCACTGAGTTGGGAATTGTGTGTTTTAGCAAGTATGATCGTATTGTTCCACAGCATCCTGGGGTTGTTTCAGGACATACAGCATGCTTATGCTGTCATCTGCAGTGTGACGATACTTTACCAGTGCTATGGTTGTACTAGTGCAGAGAGGTCTAACCCTTAACTGTCCTGTAGGGAAATACATTTGTTTTCCTATGCTGCCTGCATACAGTTGCAGGGTACGAGTGAGTCATTCTACTTGACTGTATCACGGCACCTGATGTACGTTCACCTCTGGGCATATTAGATGTATTTCTGTTCTCCCAAAACTGTTGTGTTTGGACTCCTGCAAGAGACAGCAGTACTGTCTGTGGTGGAGCTGTATTGTTTCATGCTGTGATTTCTTGTCACCACAGCTGAGTTACGTTATTCTACATGATTGCTCTATTGCAGGTCAGCAATAGTCTAAATGACACTGGAGATACACGCAGTTACATTGCCTCAGGCACCAACCCCACGTTCCAATTGTCACACACAGTTGTGGGGTGCGCACCCAGAAGTTTATAGCTGTGCATATGGAGTGTTTCACACTCTCACAGTGTCTTCCTCCTGCTTTCCCTGGGACTATGTTGCTTCATGCAGTGTGGCTGAGTTTCTCGTGGCCATCAGCTTGCAACGATGGTGTGTCACTGCAAACAGCAGTGGTCACAGGGGACATCCAGGCTCATTGTGTCTATACACACAAGTGTAGGTAACATTCCTTTCCGTTCTAGATGAAAATGTAAATTGAAGAGGGAGTTTTGTTCTCAGCAGCCACACACTTCTCCCTCCTGCAGGCCTTTGGCCAGTGAGACTCCCAGGAGGACATAGAAAAGCTGCCTGCTACTCATCCTGCACCTTTTAAAATAAACTGCAGGAGGATGATCAGAAAAGGGAAAGTATGTGTGGAAAAAGAGAGGAGGGCGAAACTGGATAAAGGAGAGGACAATGAATAAGCAGCACAGCACTGTCAGAAATGTGGGCTGTTGCACCATGAATCTGGAGGTCAGTCTGTAAGCAAGAGAAACAAATGTATGTTTGTGTGTGTGTGTGTCTGCACACATACTGGGAGTTTGGGGGGCATGCATTGCTCAGGAGGACTCCAGGTAAGGGAGAGTTAATGGCTTACATCACAGGAGGCAGTTTGGACAGAATGCTCTGCTTCTAAAGCTTATAGTGCTGCTTAGTTTGGCAGGGTTTGGTACTATTTGAAGACAAGCTGGTCTAGCTGCAGCTGGATTTGTGTGCATCTCTGCTTGTGTATTTGTGTTTCTAGTAATGCACGCCTGTTTGGT
>JANIJG010008225.1:13931-50642 GCA_024611175.1 Megaceryle torquata | reverse complement strand
TATATATAATAAAGGGAATGTAGAACATTGTATTCTACTAACTCAGATGTTGGGTTTCACCACAGGAAAAGAAACCAAAAAAAGAAAGACCCACAGAAAACAACCAGAAAGGAGTCACTGAGTTCTAAAAGCACTTCGGTTAATGTGACACACACTTAGGTGTGGTCAAAATCATTAAAAAAACCCAAACAAAACAAAAGAAAAAATATAAATCCCATGCAATCGCAGTCTAAGCTACACAGCATTAAAGCAACTTTTCTCCCAACCCCATCTCTTGATAGTTGAGAGTTTTTCTTGAAGTAAGAAGCAGTTAGATATTCTCAAGAACAGTTTACTGATAAACAATCCAAGTTTTTCATCTATGACCTGCTCTTTTATCATTCAAGGCTGAGAAGACTAATCTAGGGGTTTTTTTAATTTACTTATGATTACCTAAGTAACTGAACTATTTTTACAATCCAGAAATCTGCCCTCGAATGAGCAATTCATCAACACTCTCAAAGCCCACCGAATCTTGTGCTTATGTCAGAACTGAATAACAGCAAAAGCAAAATTAAGCCACGTAAGTATCCCATCGTGCCTGCAGTACTAAAAAGGTGTGGTAGACTAATTTAGTAGTTGAAAATTATACCCAAACAGTATTTTTTTTCCAAATAAATCCAAGTGACTTTGAACCAGACTATTTCCCAGAGAGGCAGGTAGCTACCTAAGTTTCAGAGTCTCAGTGGAGAAAAAGCCAACCTGCACCCAGCTGCTGCAGCTACGATCCAAGCCCCGCTAGCTTTTCATGTGATGCCACTCCAAGTACCCACATTACCTCCTGAAATTGGACCTGGACTCTAAATCACCTTGGCATGTACGAGATTATTATCAATGGTTTGGTTAACTTTCAAGAACCTAGTTAATGGAATAGATAAGAGTTTAATAAAGAAAGTGGAAGGGGTAGTTTTAGGGAGGTTTTAAGCCTCTTATAAAATAAGCAAGCTTTTTCATGCACTAAGTTGGAAATAAGAAAAAAAACAGTATTAATAATCAGTTCAAAATTCAGTAAGAAATATACCTTCCGTGATTAAAATCCTACATAATATCTACCTGTAACACTGAGAATTTGAACCTTGAACAATTGTAACCTTAAAAAAAAAAATACAGTTAAGATAGAAAACAAAATATAACTCAGAAGGTGTGAGGTTTTTTTATCATCCAAGGGAAGATAGGAAATTCTTGTTGCCAGCATCCTTGCCAAGAAGCTTTTATAGAAAATAAGGTCTCTAAAAGAGGTAGTACACCAGAAAGAGCCAGTACACCAGAAAGAGTCAGTACACCAGAAAGAGTCAGTACACCAGAAAGAGTCAGTGCAGAGAGGCCATCAAGACTAACTGCATTTATACTGGATGTTCCTAAAGAAAATTAAATAGCTACAGTTTTTTAGATACTACAGTCTAAGCATCAAGGAATTGTACAAGGACATAAGAGATCCTGAGTTCAACTCCTTACTCTGCCATCTCTGTGTTAGTCACTTTGGATTAGTAACTTTCCCTCTTACTCATTCATCCTCCACCTCAAAACAGGGACAAAACACTTCCCTAGCACTTTGCTCATAAACCAAAAATGAGACAAGGCACTGTAGCTACAGGATCAGCTTGAACAAGCCCTGAAGTGAAGTGGCCCTACCCTCAGGGTTCATGTGTTCAGGGTTCTGAGCAGCAAACGAGATCAGAAAAATGATGCAGTTAAAAACTAAACTAGCATCCAAAAAAGTTTTATTCCAGACCAGTTTGCAAGGATTGCTTCTCTGGAGGTACTGCCAGCTTGCAGCAAGTTACATGGAGTTATCATGGTATTAGATGGTTGTGATGCACAGAGGCTCTCTGTACTCTTCATTGCCAACAGTGTTCCTTAGTGTCAGTGTTTTCCATTTGGCCATTTTCATTCCATTTTCAGGAGAGCTCATGGAAGTAGGCTGCAAAGCAGCCAAACCATCTCACACACTGGAGAGGAAAGGCTACGCAACCACTGGCTTTGACCACAGCCGTATTCTGACAACTCCAACAGGGAATGCATCTCAAAGGCCTTTCAGCTCAGGCCCACTTTAGAGTATTCTCTCTCTAAAGTGTCTTTTAAGCAGCCCCTGGTATCTTTTCATATACTATCTGCCTTTAAAACAGAATAATGTCCTTCCTCCGGAGCTTATCCTTCTTCTCTCAACTTCGGGGAAGGAGAGGAAGCTATTCAATGCAGCTAACTGCAAAGTCCTAAAGAGTCAGAGCAGAACCAATTGTGTAAAGGGTCAATGGCTATTTTGAAAGAAAAGGAAACCTTAATGCAAGAGAAATTCAAGGGCTAAAGGAGCAGAAGTATTTGCTTAAATTATTTTACACCATTTGCTACTGAAGTGTGGATGATTAATCCACTGGAAAAAATAAAATAAATACATGAACTGCTGCACGCAGCAGAACAAAGTTCAACTACTTTCTTCTATTCCAGATGATCTCGATCACACGCTGCAATTTACAGACTACAGGGCTGCTTTCTCCCAATACCAACTGCTTTAAAATTATCCCTTCCCATACATCCTCTTCCCAATCCTCTCTCCTTCAACTAGTTTCTCATCCCTAGCTCCAACCTTTCTCCTTGAAGCACCAGTTTCCTTCTTCAGCCAGTCCTACCACAGTACCAAATTTCCAGTATGTCCCTCTTCCCAAGTCTAATCCCACCCTTCTTGTTAGGAGTAGTCAAATGGAACAGGTTGCCAAGAAAGGTTATAGACTCTCCATCCTTGCAGACATCCAAGACTCAAGTCGATACAACCCAGGCCAAAGTGGTCTAATCAGACCTGCCTTGATTGGGGCTGGACTAGATGACCTCTGGAGGTCCCTTCCACCTGAAACTGTTCTAGCTCCAGTCACTTTGCTATTGCATACATAGGCAAGCGTATCGCCACGCTATTGGGACATCATCCACCCTGCCTATCTAGCCTCCCATCATGTTTTCATTAATTTGCCTTGGTTTGGTTTTATTTTTTTTTTAAACCAGTCTGTTTTCAGTAGATTCAAGTCTCTTCCCTTACCTCAGCTTTAGTCACTCTCTTCCCCTCCTTTCCTACTAACTGGTTTACATGCTGCTTTCTCCTCAGTTTCCAGCAAATTGGTCTTCATCCTTCTTCCAATCTTACCAGCTTCCTTCCCTAATCCACCTTGTTGCTTTTATTCCTGTGCACTTGCATCACTAAGCTTTTTCTTGAAGCTGCTTGTCTGACAGGAATTTTGTCAGCAAGAACCTAGGAGAGAAAGATTTCCTTTACACACTTCAATTATTGCACCTCACAGTTAAAAAGCAGCTGAAAACATCCACCTTTAGGAAAATATGTGAACCCTGGGGTGGGGCCTCCATAGCTGCTCAACAGGATTGATGCACATGCATCCTATTTAATCTCAAGAGCTGCCCTACAGAAAAGACCCAAGTACAGGCTTAGTCATGAGGTACTCACTGAAGTGAAAACTTGAGACTTGACTTTGTGAACTCTTGCAAATCTTCACAGCTCATATGCAAGTTGCAATTTTCAAAGACACACTAATGATGATATTTGGGAAGACTTTCACAAGGACACTAATTAATATTGCATTCCTGAAATGATTAGTCACTCAATACTCCTAGAGTGTTTGTGCTGAGAAAAATCTTCCCATTCTTTAAGATGGTAAGATCAGCCTGAAACAGAAAATGGTGAGAGAGAAAACAAATCTCTGAACTGAGAAGTGTCTGACAGAAGGAAGCATCAGTCAGTCGCAAGAAGCGCTGCTGAAACAAGTCTTGCACTGTTAGTTACAAAGCAAAAGCAGCGAGTTAGTGATGCACACTGCTAACTTTATTATGCTTTTTGACAAGAGCTGCACCACCAATGTAAACCCCCAGGATTGCTCCGATAGATAAAATATGCCACCCAGCAGGGTACACAGGTGCAGTTTCTTAATAAAAGAGAAACACCAAACCACCATTCCCAAAGTCTCTAACAGAAAAAAAAAAGAGTGAACTCTATGCTTTATATTCTCAACACTCAGCAACCTCCTGGGGGGTGGAGGGAGGCATTGGTTAAAAATAAAGGGTCTTTCATTAAGCCTTCATCAAATTGCCTATCTAGAAAGCATCTTCTGAATTTTTAACTCCACTGTTATGCAAACAGATAGAATGTTTGGGTGCTGTCGCTTGTTTTGGAGAAAAGATGCAACGTTGAAAGAGAAGTATTATGTAAACTCAATCTAGCTACTGGAAACAGGACTCTACTGAAAACTTGAATCCAGCAACCAAGAAACAGCAGGTGGGATTTAGGCAGCTGAAAGCAAAACAAGAGCTGGTAGAGGGCATGCTGCCATGGAGCAGAAAGGGGGTTTGGGGCACTCGGTAACTCTGGTAGCTGAGAGGAGAGTATGAGAAGACTCCATGTAGTGGAAAATGCATCAAGTAACAGCGGGAAAATAGCCGGAATTTGCTGTTTAAAGAATGACTATTTCACTCTATTGCTGGACAGAGGAAAAAACCTGTAGTGTCAGCAGTAGAAACTCAAGAGAAAAAAAAGATGATGCTCAGAGGATGATTAACAGGAAATGCAATGAAGTTGGTAAAAGCAGTCATGGAAGAAAACTTAGTTATAAAATGCAATCTAGAATGTGCAGGAAGAACCAGTCAAGACAGATGGGGGGGGGAAGCTACTCCAGATGTTCAGCAACTTTGTGGTTGTTCACCCTCCTTGCACAGACAGCGTGGAGAAGTTTGAAAGAATATACATTCATTTCATTGAAAAGAAACATCACTTTTATTTTTAATACACTTCTAAGTAATATACAAAACCATTGTAGTTTTATAAAATTTATGAAACCAACAAATTAAAGCCAGTTAAACTAAAATGGCAAATGACACACAACACCACAATACTGAAGCTTTCATGAAGGAAGTTTAGGAAACTGCATTCCCCCATTTGACAAAGCTGGATCCCAAAATCAGTTCAAATGTGTCAGCATGGTAACACAATTAAGGTTTTTCTGAATTAAATACTGTCTGCACTAGGGTCCTTAACAATGGACATGATCACAAATACCAGTCATTTTCCAAAACTAGTCTGATTTAGGAAAAAAATTCAAAATTAGTACCTACAATTCATCTTCTGGTTAAATCCATTTCAACTGACAATTAGCAGGCATTACAGACTTCTGGGTCTCAGTGCATAAAAAAAATGAGTGAGACCCTGAAAAAACTGACTAGTCCAGACAAAGTGTTTTTAGAGGACCCAAGTATAGAGCTTACTCATTACATTTAACAGCTGTAAACTCAGAAATAAAAACACAGCAGAACTAAGGCACTCTAGAAATCTTCCTTCTGTTCCCACATGTACCTGTAGGATAAACTGTTTCAGTATTACACTGAAAAATCTGTGGCAGGGTCAGAAATGAAATCTAGATCCTGCGGATGCTTTGATCAAATGCTTCCATAGGTGAGACATGGATTTCTTTCTTCATCAACAGTCCTCATCTTTTCCAGTATATTACCATTGCACTGAAACACTGATTTCATGCTGTAATTGGTCAGATGGACTTTCAGCGAATAAACATAAACTACTTAATGTTAGGCATTCCTAAATTTCTGCCTGCTTTCTCCTATAATCTTAACATCTTTTACTGTACTTTTTCCAGTTTCTCGTAAAGGCAAGCAAAATATAATTAAGCAGCAAATTCCACCTCATTAATCACCCACTGCATAATATGGAAACAAGGCTGAAATAGAGAACAAAAGCCTCTAGTAAAGAATCTGGTACCAGTAGTTGGATGTGGATAGATGGGCAAGATAAGCAATTTAATAGCAAATTACACAATTATTTTGTAGATAACAAAAAAGTGTTGGGAATCACGAACCCAGGCTCTAATCCTTGCCCTGGTAAAGAACCTAATTAAGACTGACAGCACTGTCATCAGCATAAGTGTGATGTATACACCCTGAGTGGCAGCGCAGCTAACTCGCAGAGACTCGTGTTGCCCAAAGCAGAGGTTTGCAGTCAAACTCAAGGCTCCTTTTTCCTTTTTGCAGAATCTCAACCTTTCTGCTCCACCAGAAATACATCCCCAATTATAATGCAGTTCAAGACTAATACACTGCCACAGAGTTTGGCACCTCTTCAGAAAAAACATATATGCAAGATCAAATTTATCACTGCCATAACCAAGCAACTCCTCTGACTTGAGCGTGAGCAGCAAGAACCACATTTAGCATCACATAATTATTTTATAAAAGACAGAAAGCTGGCTAAACTCATGCTGCAGCACTGGGACAAGCAGCTCACCAGCTACTGCTCAGTTCAGTAATCACATTTACATTGGGCAGCACTACAAGAGCACTGCTTCTAAGTAACCCCTCCGATGACCAGCACAGCTTCCCAAGATTTGAAACAAGTTTGGGAGTCTTCCAAGAGATCCGATTCCAAAAGTCCTGCATGGAAGGTAACAAGCAGTCGAGACCCATACAGCACTGTTTGCAGAGGTACAGAGACTAGGATTCTGAAAGCTTTATTGAAGTACAAAATAAGTGTATTAGTGCACCTGGTCAATGATCAATGTGCTGACGAGACAGGGGGGTTTTAGTACGCTGCCACAGAGGTTTAGCATGAGAAAGGATCATATCATTTCCACCAAACCAATCTCAAATATGACTGAAAACTCCTCTGCATTATTCAGAATGGCGCGCAGACTGTGACAGGAACAACAGAACTGGCCTACCAAAACAAGTTAGCAAGTTTCTCTCAACTCAGGTGGCATTCTTTGCTGAAAATTAAGGCAGATTTTTCCTTCTCTCAGCCAAACTTGTATCATCAATGCTCAGATGTACCTTCTTTCCTAAAAAAAAACACCTAAAACAAACCCCCCTGAAATAAAACAAAACCAAAACAAACCAAGAAAAAAAAGATCCCAAACCATTTCTTTTTTTTTTTTCTTTTTTTCAGACCGAGTGATAAATTATTTTTGGTTTAATAGTCAAATGTAATGCTAAATAATTATAATGTGCATGCTTGGAAACTGAATGTTGGGCCTGAGACCAGAAGAAAGCTCAACTTATGGCAGGTCATCTGATTTGCTGGTTTATACTTGAAAAAAAACCTTAAAAATGTGGTGAACAAAGCTGAAAAACAAACAACTGTAAATATTTTTTCAGCACATTGGTGAGATAAAGCACTAGATTTCATTCCAAGCGGATTTTTCCCCTGGAAGTCACAAAGTGAGAAACAGACTTAAAAGCATTTAAGCGATGACTCTTGTGTTATTTTTGTCTTGTGTTTGTGGGCTTGTTTTTTACTATCAAGTATATATAGAAAAAATATTGCCTAGGTAAAAAAGGCACCCAAAATGATGTATGTCAGAACGGTATTCATATTACTCCTAGAAATCAGCAGTAATGCCTATCTGCAGTAAAAGTGAAAACACAAAGTTAACTTGTGAAACAATCCTTAAATCATGAAACCTCGATTTACATCAGTGAGTCTTTTATATAAAACAAGGGATCTGGTGAATACTTAAGGGTTAAAAACCCGAAAGAAATTGAGACCAACTGTTTCTATAAACTTTTTACTCATGTGTCAAATAGACTTCTAACTCTCTTGTCAAGAAATCACAAAAGTGTCTCATTTACACCGCCAAAACAATTAATCCTGGCTGTGCCCCTTCAAACCCTGTAAATCTACTGAAACTGCCAACAAAACAGGGAATTATGAGTGGGTTGTTTTGTGTGGTTATGAGTTAATTAGTAATCTGGTGGCTACATTACAGATGTATCAGTATTAGCTGTAAGAGGTGGTTTAGTCTATGCTTGCAAATGGACAGCCTACTGAACTGCCACCTTTACCCTGAATTGCAAAAGAAAAACTCCTAATGTCAAGTGAAAGACTGTACATCTAAATATATTCTAAGAAACTGTGTAATACCATGTTAGCTCAGTATGAATATACCTAAAATACAGACAACATCAACTAAATTGCAAATACAGACCCATCTTCCAATTCTAGAGAACTCTGTCACCAAAAATTAAGTCCGAGAGTGTTCATCAGCTAAAACAATCTTCCCCTCAAGAAGCACTTACAGAGGAAAACACTCAGCACACAACAAAATTCTGACTGAGGGAAGCAGCGAGAAGTTGCGTCAACTCGGAATATCACAGAAGTTGCTGGAACTGTAAATTCCCTTCAAAACTGAGGACTTAATTTATTTAACAAGTGTTATCTTGGTGGAGCAAAGTACGATCCCACCATAAGTTAAAAAAGCAGCGTAACCCAGAAAAAGTCACTGGAAGCATTCACTGATTTAGTCCAATTGTGGTTTTGAGTAACTGATGGATAATTCTGGTGCGCAGAGCAGAGCCGAGAGGCACAAATCCCTACTCCCTTAAGTAAATATAACTACGAGCAGATCAAGTTACAGACTTGAGGTACAGGCAGATCCTCAAACCCTACTGCGCACGATGGGTCGGTGACGATTCCTTTCCCTCCTCCCCCCAGAAATGTGGTGTCCATGTGTCCAGCACCTCCCTCAGGTTCCTCACTCCATCCTCAACACAATACCTCTGCACACCTCTATTCCCAAGAACTTGCATTTCACAGCTGAATGCTCACATTCCAGAAGAGGATCCATCTGTTAGGATCGTGATCCGTAAGCTGAGGAGAAACCTTCCTTACAGCTTCTGGGATGTTGTGTGGCACAAGACACAGGCATAGGCTGCCCAACTGATGCTCTCTTTACTGAGTGCACCCATTTCCTTACAACGCAGGAGCAATAAAAAGCAGACTGCCCATTGGTTAATGCAGAAAGTGTGCTGTTAAGCTGTAGAGATGTGCAAGAGCTATGAAAAAAAAGCCAGTGGCAAGGAAAGGCAAACAGGAGTCAGCCTGGGACACCATGGTCTGTACATACACATGTCAGAGGCGGCAGCAGTTACAAAAGATAGCGTGGGAAGCACAAATCAAGGACGAGGATACATGTCAAAGCTCAGACATGGAAAGAGTAATGAAGGAATCAAGACTATGAGCACTGAGACAAGTTAGATCCCCCTCGTATTTGCATTGTGCCCATTATGACACTTGAAGCTGGAAGAATTGCCCTGATTGTCAGGAATGTGCCATTCACTTTGTGTGCGGAAACACATCCAAGTTCAGCTGAGCCCTATGCTCTGGAAAACAAATAGTTTCACATGTGCCAGGGACAGACTCCTCATAATTTAATAACAGTGTTTCTCAAAGACTCCACCTATGCTGAGCATGTTTAAAAAAAAAACCCAACTCTCAAGGCCAAGACTTACATGCAACAGCAAGGAAAGATCAACATCCTGTACTCCGAATGAAACCAAATTACACTGCAAGAGAAGCAACCCAGTTCAAAAATGGCATCTTTTGAGCTTTATTTTAAAACAAACCCCATACATTTTATTAAAGCCAGTAAGTCAGCCTGCAAGAATACACACAAAATATTTTAAGGAATGTCCAGGGAGAGACCATTGCCACCACCATACTCAAGGTGAGGACCCTTCAAGCCTGAATCCCTCTGCAGATCCAGCAGAGCAGCACACGCAGCACAGCTGGGAGGGGGCACAGCAGCGGCTGCTCAACTCCTACCAATTCCCTTCTCCTGAGTAGCACAGGACAGCAAACTTGGGCCAGCAGCAGCCTGAGCTGAAGCAGTACATAATTTGAGATATTCTAGAGACAAAACCACACTGACAGCCCGATTCTGGCATCCGCTACTAGAGAATATTCATTACTCGATCATCACTGCACCCATCTCCTGTGAGAAAAGGGATTGCCAGCTTGTGACGTATTTTGATGTTTAAGCATCAGATGGTACATAGGCCACAAGACAGAGCAAAGCCTGTGTCACTTACTAGCTAGAGAATCTATTACACTTGCTTAAACATTTGCTTTATTTGAGCCTCTAATACGAGACTCTTCCTCAGATACTAGAAATAAAAGATTATTTCATTAGAACAGTGAGAATAGCTCATGCAAATTATGCAATCAATTTGAAATACATTTCTCAAAACTTCAAATGGGTTTTTACATGGCATTTAAGCTGCAATCTATTGCCATTATTATTTGACTAAATATTGGCGAGTTTCATTTTTCCTGCGGTGATTCAGATGAACATCTTCTGACATACAAACTGCTTGAAAGCTCAAGACTTTTAACGTGCGAAATACAAAAACCCAAGCCACGAACACAGGGTTCTGTTGTACTCTGCCATTCTAAGGCTGTATAGCAGGCACACTTAAACAAAGCAGCTAAGATATACTACACATATACTAATTCTCTTAAAAAGCTAGTAGTTAAGGACAAACAAAATTGAATTTCTTAGGTACGATCACCTTGAAACTAGTACAGAAACTCTGTCATATAGTGACAGAATGGTGGGTGTTGGAAGGGACCTCAGGAGATCCTTTAGTCCAAACCCCCTGCTAAACCAGGGTCACCCAGGGCAGTCCTCCATGGTGTAACAGATTTACAACACCCAGTGCAGGATCTTGACAAAACTGGCTAACAAAAGAAAACGTTTTCTTTTCAAGACAATAAAGCTGATATCTACATATCACTGGAAACAGCAATAGCATTCCACAACAGTACCGGTCTCACCCTGCGTATGTCAAATGTAATTCTTTGGCAGTTCAAAACAAACCCTTAAGATATTTCATACTGCACTGGAGCTGCTGAACCGGGGGGGCTTGTTCCAACAAAAAATTTAACTCGCATGAAAGTCACGTCATTGTTCCTTGACAAGTAAGAGCTGCAGGTTAAGACCTTATCAGAACAACAAAAAATTCTCTGCGTTATTGCAGGTAATTTTTCTCGAGGAGCAGCTTCCTGTTATCCCCTTCTATTAAAAGTTCTAGACAAGAAAACCCGAAAAAAACGACAGGCGAGAGCAAGCCGTAACATGCTTAACATGATTTTGCACGGCATTGTGGCGGGTTCAAAGAGATGAAGCAAAGCAGGTGATTTCACAGGCTCCGAGCAAGGACCTCCTCCCGGGTGAGCACGGCGACAGCCGCGCTCGTCACACCGCAACACAGCAACGGGAAAAATAAGCAACTTCGTGCGAGAGCAGCGAATTATTCCTCCCCGGGTGCGCGGGTACCCCCGATATCCGCCTGTTAGGCCGAGAGAGCTCCCCACCCAACTGTCTGGATGGCGCTTTGCAAGTTTTGCCCTCCCCGTCAGAAGGGAAATAGCGCGTAAAAAAAAAAAAAAAAAAAAAGAAAGAAAGAAAACGTAAAAAATTATTGAGATCCAAATGTACGGCGGGGGAGCGGCAGCAGCAAGCACCGAGCGCCCCGGGGCGGGAGCGGCGCACGGAGCGCGGCCGGATCCCCCGCGCTGCAACGCTGCCCGCCGCTGCACCCGCGACCCCCCCCACCCCGCCGCCTCACTCCCCGCCGCCCGCGGGGAGCGTGCCCGCCGCCCGCAGCCCCCGCCCGTGACGCAGAGGGTAACGGGTGCCCCGGGGCCCGGGCCTAGGCGGGGGCGGCCGGTGCTGGGGCGGAAAGAGAGAAGCCAGCCAGGGACCCCAGGGCCCCCCGAGGGCCGCGGCGAGGAAGGGGCGGAGGGGGCCGCGGCCGGAGCTCGGCGCGCGAGCCCCGCGGCGCGGGAAGCCGGCGGGCAGGCGCGGACAGGCCCGGCGGGAGGGGGAGGGGCCGTGCCGCGCGGAGCGGGCGGGCGGCGGAGCCGCGGCTTTATTCGTGTCGCTCGGTGCCGGCGCTGCCCGGCTGCCCCCGCTCGCTGCCCCACGCCGCCTCCCGGGGCGCGGCGCGGAGGGCGAGGCCCGTCCCGGCGGCGCGGCGCGGCGGCCCCAGCCGGAGATGGCGGTGGTTAGAATAAGGCACACTGGGTAAAAACACATTTATATACGAACCTCGCCGAGAAATTTTCCAACAATTCCTCCGTCCGACCACCATGCACCAGGACAGGAAACGGCCGCCTCAGCGCCCGCCCGCCTCAGCACCGCCCCGAGCCGCGCGGGCGGACCCCGCGCCCCGCACCACCGCCGCTCCCATTGGGCCCGCCGCGCCTCGCGTCACCGCCTCCGCTCGCCATTGGTCGCCTCCAGACCCCGCGCCGATGCCCATTGGCTAGGCGCCCGGGGCCCCGCCCCGCGGCTTCATGGCGTCTCCGTTATGCTGGGTTCGGGGCCGCCGCCGCCGCCATTTTGTACCGCGGGGAGCGAGGCGCCCGCGCGTTAGCGAGGGAGCCAGCGCCATTTCCCTCCCCGGGGAGGGTTCCCGGCGGCAGCGGCGCTCGGGGACGCAGCGGGTCCCCTTGGGGCTGGCCGCAGGGAATAAGTCACGGGACAGTAGCGCGGGCTGCCGGGCGCGCCCGGGGTGGCTTCCCCTAGCATCGCAGCCGGTCCCCCGCGGCGGGGACGGAGCGGCGCGGCCCGAGGAGGCGGGCGCCTGGGGGTGGGCGGCCGGGCGCTAGCGGGGAGCGACTCCCGGCTCGGCCGCGGCGGGCCCGCCGCCTCTATCGCCACCCCCACGGATGGCTCCGGCGCAATCCGCCGGGCCTGGGGAGCCGCCGTCCCGGCGGAGGCGGGCGGGCCGGCGGCTCTCCGGGCATGGCCCCGCGGTGCGGCAGCCGCGGGGAGCCTGCGGTTGGGGTGCTGGGGCGACGGAGCGGCTCGGGGAGCAAGGGCCCTGCCCTTCCCCGGCTTCCGGGCGCGTTATCTTCTGCTGCCATTTCAGCCCGGCCCTTGTGGATAAGGACTCCGTGCTTAAACCTAAGCTGGAGAATATTTACCCTTATGTGATTTGGAGGTCGAGAGTCGTGCAGTAATACAACGACAGCTCCACTGTCAATCAAAGGTTGCTACAATTGCTTTGGTGGATTATTTTTCAAAAAAAAAAAGCCCAGCCGTGCCACTGAGGTGAACTGTCACCGGCAACAGGACGGTTTGCCCAGCTCTGTAGTGTTTACTTGACCTTTTTGAAGGTGGCAGATAAAAAAGCATTTCTTTCTTTCACCTGATATTCCAGAATAATAGCTCCAAATTCTTAGAGTTGTACAAACAGCCCCAAATGCCTTATTCCCCTACTGGACTAACACAGCAATTCCCCATACTAAGCTTTTATTCCCATTTCCCAATTGGAAGCTTCCACTCCAAATATAAATTGGAGCTCTATGGGTTTGATGGAGGTATGGCAACTGTAAAAGAGCAGAGATAAAACTGTTGTAGTTTTGTTTTCTGCTACTTTCGTAGATTACTTGTTAACAGCTCCATCAAAACATAGGTTTTGGGATTTCCCCTTCCAAAGCATTTTCTGTTTGGAGCACGGGCGTGTAAGAATGTCTGGTTTGAAAAAAGCAGAAATACACCAGCCCGTGACACCTCATTTAAGTTAAATAAGCTACCTAGCGAGTGCAAATAGTTTCTAATCAGTGCCACAGCACCAGACAAGCGAAGCTTTTCCACATTCCCTGTTCCCACGTGGCACAGGGAAGAGAAAAACCCAGCTCAAAGAACTCTACTCTTGCTTCCATGGTCCGTTGGACCATCAGTGTTGCTAAGCCTTTGTTTCAGGACAGCATTCAGGTGAAAAGGAATAGCAGACTGAGCAGACCTGGAGTGCTCTTCCCAGCCGCTGCTTTTGAAATGAGCAACACCCCCCCGCACAGGTTTTTAGAAGCGCTGTCCCTCCGCTGCTGGACGCGTACAAAGAGAAGTAGCCCAAGCTGTGCAAGACTGGTCATCTTAACCAGGGTGCAGAGTTTGGACCAGCGACTGGTGTGGGAACAGCCAGGGCTGGAGGCAGCCAGCGCTTTGGGCATCAGGGACAGGGACCGGGGGAGCCCATCCTTGCCCCAGGAGCCTGGGGCACGCTCTGCGGAGCCATCTCGGTGCTCAAGGCCTCCAGAGAGCACAGGCAGGGCCAGCTGCCTGGCGCCCAGGCTGCTGCTGGAGGGTCCTTACAGCTCCTGAGCAGCAGCAGCTGAGGAAGCAGACAGAGCTAGCATGAGAAAGTACAGCTGAAGGGCCCAAGCAGAGCTGGATGGAAGCGTGCAAAGGTAAAACATGCTGAGAATCTACTCGGTGAGAACTGAGAGTCACAAGAGGAGGAAATTTCCTTTAGAAAAAAATACAGCTTAACCCAGAAAGCTTAGCAGGTATCAATTACTAGGCACAATTAAAGACATGCACATGATTACTATTGTCAGGTATTCTGTAATTTCCTGCAGACCTCCTGAACCTTGCCCTCGGGATCCTCAGCTAGGAGATGGGAACAGGGCTTTGCTGTACTACACGCTCTCTTAATAATTCTTTGAAGATAGTGATTTAGGAAAAGAGCGTATTGGATTTACCCAGCATCTATAAATAGCATCTGACATAAGCCCTTTGTAGTGAACAGAGGTAGAACTGGAGGCGTGCCTAACATTTCTGCTGGAACATCAGAGGAAAATACAAACCTTAGAGCTACGTCACTAGAACAGGACTCCCCAGTACTCTAAGAACACAGCTGCATTCAAAACACCACACCAAAATAAGTGAAGGTAAGGATTTGCTTTAGATGTTTATTAAACCAAGGAGATCTTCCATAATAGAAAAAAAACAGAGGCTTTAAATTTCCCAGCTCTTCCTTTAGAGTTGCATTATCCTTGAAAATGGAAGGGATAAGTGCAAGTTCTAGGAGGAAGATTTATTTTAAATTTGACATAGGTGTATTCACTGAAATTGATATATTGCATCACAAAATGCACTATCACCACCAACAACAATGCAAAATTGTTTTGCAATTTATATAAATACATTTCTTGGAGCAAAGGAAAGCAAAGTTCTAGATCCATTCTTAAAAAAGATGCTCCTTGCTAACCAGTCTAGCAACACATAAAAGCACCCTTGAAGTAAGACTGTATTCCTCACACCAAGATAAAATTCTTCCCTTGACTTGCGACTTGAAAAATGGAACTGTTCCAGAAATGACAATGGCACTAAACTGGTGATTTTGCCCTTGGTAATATTTCTTTTGTCAGCTGCTTCTCTAGAACCTTCTGTCACCTCTCGAGCCTTCTCAGCGCTGCTCTGTCGTACCTTCAGCCAGGAGGCAGAAGGGTCTCGTCTGTCCTAAAAGGTTCTCTTAGATTTTTGGGGATGCGTAACAAAATAAAGCAGATACCCAAGAAGCAGATGCTCAGAAATGGTTTCTGTCAACCGGGGCATTTTTCAAGGTCAAGGAACGCACAGGAAAAGGCATGCTGTAATTACATCTGTCACCTTTTTCTACAAAAATAAAACCTTGTTTAGAGATTATCTTGAGGCCAGAGTGCACCTGGATGTGCTCAAATTACACATTTACAAAGAAAAAAAAACAAACCCCACACCAGTTCTGCTCTCTGTACTTGGCCAGTCAGCTACAGATTCAGAAGCTCTAGCGTGGTTCTCACACCACCACTATAATGGATACTCTGATCCACTGCTTCAGCTTTTAGGCTTTTCCACATCAGGAGCAATATCCATCCTTTCAAGTCCAGTTTGCTTTCAAAATATCCCTTTGGTATTCGGCAGGGGCGAGATGGCAGCGTAGTCCTGGCTCAGTCTCTCCCCTTAGCACTCTGCGAGCAGGTAAATCTGCGTTTGCCCAGGGCAGACCAGAGAGGAGCCCCTGGAAAAACCCCCTGACACTGCCCAGAGAAGTGGGAGCGGCTGTGCAATAAATGGAAGGCAGAGGATGGTGCCGGTCAGCTCGTCGTGGAAACCCCAAACCACCAAGTCCTGCTACTCTGCTGATGCAAAAAACCACACCACACAAACCAAGTTTCTGAAGACTGCATTTTGAGTATCATAATATATATATGTGCATTTCATTTTTACAGATATAAACTCAGTTTATTTTTAACCTGTATTTAAATTTTGGAGGCTTACATTAAATTAAGGTAGCTTGTTTAATATCAGTTGTAACAGCAGGTGACATTTTTATATAAAAACAGCCAAAAGGAAAAAAAAAAACCAAACAAAAAAAACCAAACCCACAAACATTTGATTTAAAAGACCTGACACCAATGATCTCAAGGCAAGATCAAAAAACCTATGGATTTTTGCTTTTAGAAAACAAAAAGGGGGCATTTAAGCCAACCCGTTCACAGCATCTCCCTGCTGGCTTCTTCAAACAGTGGTTTTGATAGTGGTCCCAGAGGGAACTGTATTTTGCCTCTCCAGCTAAAATACTAGTTACTATAGCAACTTTGAAGGAAGAAAATTGTGGCTTCAAAAAATGAAAGATTGGCAAAACTTCAAATACACTGTCTGGATCAGGCAGACAACAGCACACACTCATGCTGGGAGTGCAGAGGGGGGAAGGAAATGCAGGAGTAGTGCACCTGCACTACCATGTGCTGGAAAAAGAATATTTTGCAGAATCGGGGGAAACAATTGCCTTCATCAGTCCTAGCCCAGATCAGCCAAATGACATTGTCATCTCTGTAGTAGATTGCATATAGAGAGCTTTCATCCACACACTTCAACAGATTCTCAAGAGCAGAACTTCACACCTTATTTACCTGCTTTAGAGAAGATAAACTTTTTCCCCCAGTGCTTACAGTACACATTTGTTACCCAAATTTCACCTTGTACAGTCAGATCTTTAAGAAAAACAAAGGACACGGAGGGTGTTGCTATTTTTTTTTTTAGCAGCAATGAAATATCACTAACCCCTTTTTACATAACCGAATTCAAGTCACAACCAGAGGTGACTGCACCACAAAGTCACCAGGTACAAAACTGCTAGTTCATTTTAAATTAATAACTCGAAATTATTTCCCCCAATACATCCCTTATTTTTTTTTTATTATTTTTTTTTTGTTATAAACAGCAAACATTTTGCTATTTTTGTACATAGGCTAGCAGGCTTGTTTCAATATGAAAGTGCTAATTCATTTACAGATTTCTCAGTTATGTAGTGCTACATTAAGTGTCCAATATTCTACATATGAACAATCTTTAATAAATGGAAATGATGAAGATTAAGTAAGGCTATCTGATTACCTTATCTTATTTACATTAAAAGACACCCAATAGGAAGGGAGAAAAGGGAAATAAATTGGGCAAATACTCATACCACCACAGGTATAAAAATTAAGTCTGCCTTCTAGCTTGTACTGTAAATGAGCCATTTTCAAGAGTCCTGCAGCCCATGCTTGCCTTTTTTTTTTTTTCTTTTCCCCTCACAAAAGAAAAGCTGCCTTCATGACATCCCCTCTTGATTTCCGATTTCCAAAGTGTGTCATTTGAAGCTTTAAATTCAGAATCTTCCTATCTTCAAAAAAACCTCTGGTATGCTTTCCAGTATTAGGTTGCATGATCAGGTCCCAGTTCTGGGGCTTCTGTCCAATCTATTTGTCAATTAGTTTAAAGTGAGTTGTAGATAACATGAACCAGTTCTGGAACCACTATTGGGAGGAACACAAGCTCTTCACTACAATCACACAGTAGCAGGAAAAGTGATAATTCAATTCATTCCTGGGGCAGGGCCTCCAAAATTAAATGAAGTTGGCACAACCGGAGCATTGAATTTGTATCCTCCATGCTTTTCAATCATTTTGGATTCTAAAACAGAACAAAACAAACAGAAGGAAGATATTTTAGTGCACGGGGGGGGGACAGATTAAGATTGTGACTGACCATTTTGAGTCTCTCAGAGGTAAGGTTTCATCTGGGGTTACCTGAGAAAGTAATCAGCACCTGCAAAGTGCAAATGTGCCAGGCCCTAAACATCAGACAGGCTGATGTCTCAATATTCTTATAGCTACACTTAAATTAATTTGTATTTTAAAAAGCCCACCCTTTTGCTCTGGAACACGAGGATGTAATTTTCACATTTCAGAAACAGGACTTCAGCGAAGGCTGGAATTCTAAGCTTGCTAAAGGGCATCCAGTTCTTTCTCATGAACAATTTTCAGTCAAATCAAGAAGTGAGCACGTTGGAAAAAGCAGTAGACAGATGTGATTTTCAGTGCTCCTATCTCAGTTCAACACTATGAGCAGAAATAGCCCCTGAAACAGCAGAAACATTTCCTCTACACAGCCAAACAGAGAGTTTCTACAGAGTTTAGGTTACTAGACCATACAATGTAATTCTGAGAGAAAACTACCAACATCACCTTTCATTTTCAACAAAACCTTAAGATCTTTAGGCATCTGATATCCACATATCCATCACTGTAAAGATCAGGGATAGTTAATCTGTCTGGTTTTACTGGCTGCATATTCCAGCCTTCAAAGATCACCGTATGATGGGATTTTACAAGCTCTAATAAATGGACAGCTGAAAATTAGCTTGGTAAAGAGCAGGTAGAAATGTCTTTTTCCATCTATACGTTTATATCTAACACATTTCTAGATAAAATGTGTACTTCTATCTGCCTTTACTACAACCTAGATAATGCAGCAGAAGGTTTAGATTATTATTCCCAGCTCAAGGTAACATTTATTGATGTCTTGTTTCCAGTCTAAGAGCTTTCTCCTACCTCAGAACAGTTGCAATCTCTTTCTTTCTGGGAATACAGGACAACTCTTATTATTTAAAATTTACCATTTATTATTGTCTCTGTTTCTTTGGAAATAGCCCAGAAACACGATGCCATGGCTGGGGAAGGATGGGGGCAGAACATGACCTGGGGAACATCACTTTGTTCCCTCATGGCTCCATAGCGCACCGAAGACAAATCTCCTACCTTATGGACATTCTTCTTTGCTACACTGAAGAGAGAGAGAATTAGATTCCAAATCCTTCTAGCAGGAGGTCCCCACGTGTGGTAGGTTGCTTGAATGGCTTTGATAGCACAACACA
The DNA here is from genome assembly GCA_024611175.1 of Megaceryle torquata. Lineage (NCBI taxonomy): Eukaryota > Metazoa > Chordata > Aves > Coraciiformes > Cerylidae > Megaceryle > Megaceryle torquata. The sequence continues at coordinate 31,796 of JANIJG010008225.1, read as the reverse complement.
ATTCCCTAGCTGTCTTCTGGCAAAAAATCCTTATAAAATGCATATCCTTACTACCCATCTTTTAATGAAAGGTTTCTCAACTTCCATTTTGAAAGACCTTGGAGTAATTGCTCAGTAAGATGTGGGAAGGGACTGGACTGACCACTTAAAATTCAGCTTTGTCTTTAGAGAGTGATCTACTTAAACTTACTCTCGAACACCAGGGAAAACTTGCAAAACAAAAAAAAAAAGAAAACTGGAGCTCTGACCACGTCCTGTATTTTTAAATCTGTGCTGAAGAATAACAATCTGAAATATTTAACAGGCTTAATGATGCAGCTTTGCAGACTGATGCTGCTTCTGTAACTTGGCATTCTTCCACTCACAGAATCATTGTCTATCCTGCCTTGACTAGGCCTCATCAGGAAATAAATTATCAGCTACCTCATGTGTTAGTTACCATACCTAGACTTCATCCACCTCCAGATAATCAAACTGTTTTCAAATCCGCGTGGTTATGAGAAATCTACTTTCCTTTCCTTGCCCCTCCATGAAGGCATTTCTATCGTTCCTTACACCCGCAGCACGCCATACGATTTGGGTACCGAGCCTTTTCTGACCCTACCATCTTAAGACATCATCTTTCATCCAAGCCCTGCTTTGAAGATGACATTATCAGGCTTGAATGATAGGCTTCTTCTATATAATGCTTCTCGAGCACATAAACAGCATTCAAACAGCAAAAGGAGCAATTAAGGGTACAAAGGGGGAAAAATACCGTGCGCTGCCCGCCTCTGATCTGCCAGAGTCGCTATGTCCTGCAATTGTTTCCTTTGTTCTTCATTAAGACCCTGTGTCAAAGCTTGGTACCACACAGGGTTACGATTCTGAATTGCTGCAAGAGGAAAATACAAACAAAGTAAGAAAGAAAATTAAAAACAAGCATAAGCCAAAGGAAAGTGGTCATCATTAAAAGGTCCTGTAACTCAAAGGCTTACTCGCTACCATTTTAATCAGAATAATGTTCTGCCAGGGTTATATAATTCAAGACATTTCAAATCACTGAGACAACCGCTGACCTCCTCCCTCCCACGAGAGATCCATTCAAGCACCTCCCCCTGCTCTGGAAGTCTAATGATGCCTTCCCCCTTCCAAAGCATGAGCTTGCTGAAAGCACATACTGAAAAGCCTTTTGGAAAGCTTTCAACTGGTTCTAGTCTACAACAGTATACGCTCAAATTCAAGTTAAAATATAACGTGCTGACCAGGAAAGAAAATAAATTCACTTACTCTGAAAAATTGTTTTAAATATCTGATATTCATCAATAGGGTTGTCTTCATCATCAATAATTGTGGAATAGCCTTCCAAAGCAGTCTCTTCAGCATCATCTTCTTCCCAGTCTTCATCATCTCCATCTTCACCTGCCTGTTTTGCTAGAATTTCTAGATATTCTTGACCATCTTCATCAATATCATCTTCATCACTCCCCAGTTCCTCTGAGGTAAATATCACACGTAAAAAAAATGTTTCACAAATAGTGAGAAAGACTCTTTAGGAAGATGGCTGATTACCCAAAGCAGGCAATGGAACTGGTAACAGAACAGTGCAGCCTAGAAAGGCTGACGCTCACAACTCCTCTCCTAGGGCCATGGTGTTCCCTCCACTCCCAGACACTCTCCCCTCACTTACACCAACTGTGCAAGTGGGAAAGGAATATTTCATTGTCATAAAAATGTACGTACACGGTTTGCAACAGCACCTGATAAAACTCTAAGCAAAACAATATTTGTACTCCAATGAAAATTTGAGGTAACTGGACAAAACCACTTTTAAAGGCACATTCAAAAGGGCTGTGGAAAAGAATGCTTGAGAAATAGAAAATGTAACAGTAGTATGAACCATCATCTATCATGACAATCATCTGGAGACTCCAGAATGCAACAGCAGAGATCAAACAAACTGGGATTTAAGCAGACAGCTGAAGACTGATAGCTATTCCTCTGAGTGTCGCAAACAATCACTCAATGACACCAGGCTGATGATGGAAAGATAAAAACAAGGGATAAGAACGAAAAGCTTAAGCAAAGTATATACGGGTAAAAGTGAAGAGAGAAGTATGGGGAAGTTGCAAAGTCATTTTGAACTTTGTTTAAAGATGAAAACAGAAGATGTGAAAGTTTGAGAAGCAACTGCTTGAAGACAAAAGCCTCTAAATGCTGATGAAGTTGAGTTCACGTTAGTCTGCGGCGAGGGGAATCTCACAAAAACTGCCCTTTTCAGTACACGGGTAAAACACCAGCAGCTCATGGGACAGCTTGTAATGTATAGTTCAAACTGTACAATGTATAGAGGGATTCCTGAAACTGCTACTGACTCTTGCCCCCTACTCAAATGGGAAACAATAATTCCTTCCAGCAGCGACGGCACCCGCACGCAAAAGGTGGCTCGATGTGACTCTGAAGAGACTCAGCCTAGGAAGTCAGTTTTTAAGGGGAACTGGAAAGTAAGTCACATAGACTTGAAAGTTGTTAAAAGACATCCAGTGTTCTACTGCAGCTTTTGATTTTGGGGATTAGGGAACTCTGAATTCCACAAAAGAACTCAGCAGCTCCATGGGAGGAAGAATAGAGTAATGGCAATGGTTCAAATTCCATACCTGTTTCCTCATCTTCTTCAGCTTCATCATCATCATCACTGTCATTTTCATGCTCTGCATGACAGGCATATGCTCTTTTCAATCCATTAAATAAAAGGATAAAAGCTGGCAGGATCTGACCAGCAACTTGATTTAAAACCTGTGGTATTTGCTCCAGATCAATAAGAGCGCACAAGCCGAGCACACACATCTTTCTATCGTGAAGTCTACAAAACAAAAGGGAAAAAAGTTGCAAGTTTTGTTATGATTGACGAGCAAGTCAGTACTAATAATTTATCAGCTACTTAATGTGTTTGTTACCATACCTAGAGTTCATCCACCTTCAGATAATCAAATTGTTGTCAAATCCAAGAGGTGTACCACAAAAAAAAAATCAACTTCAAAATTAGGTAAAACTTACCCCAAGAAACAGTCCACGTCATTAAGCCACTGTGTTATGAAGTGATTAGTGACAGGCTCCACATTATTGGGAAAACGAAGATTTTCCAAGGTATTTAATAGTAGATGAGGATTGTAATACAAAGCAGCTATGGCAACCTGGAGGCACATTGTTCGCAGTTCACTTGTTTTCACTTCTCTGGTCAATCTCTCTAATGCAGCTTCCACAAATAAGGGGATGCACTGAAAAGTGACAACAGATACAAACTTAGTGATCAAAATATTTTATTTGGTTTTTAGTTCTGTATTTAACATTAAGTAATGGCATAAAAACAGTCTGGTGCATAAACACAGAAGGCATAAAATGGGAGTAAGTTTTAAATGCCAGTAGAAGTCCTACACAAAGAGGAAAAGTGAAAAGATTGAATCTACTCCAAGCTCAGGGATTTTGTGACATCATGCACAGTAGATGTCATTCCTGGTTCTGTAGTGTTGTGTTTTAAAAAAGGAAAAATTATGATAATGTGTAGACTAAGGAAGTCCAGAAAAATCAACTTGGTTATTTTTAATATCCACAACAGAGTCAAGAGATACTGCTAACATTCCAACAAAACAGCTACTCAAAGGAAGAGTCTCTTCAGAGATGCCATACTGAAAAAAACAAGATATGCTGCAGATTTTCTTTCAAGTAAATGAAATACTGTTTTCCAGGGATGGTATCCACAAGTATTAAAAAGCATGCAAAATATGTTTAAACAGCTATTATATGGTGCTTGTCATGTGCACAGTGAAAGCACACAAATTCAGCCCTCAAATTCCAGCTTCCATATCTGCATATGAAGCCCCTGGTTCCAATACGACATTAACTGGGAGGGCTAGGGATTTCCTTTTTTCTCTCATTTATTTCAAGGCTATTAACAGACTGAATCATTTTCATGAAATATTCACCAGAATTAACTTAGACAGTAACTGACTTTTAGAACCAAGGTGCTCCTAGAACAGCACTCTTCCAGATTCACAGAAACACTTGAGTTTTGCAGTGTCCTAAATCGTGGGGACACAGTGTGCAAGAATTGTCTCTGCAGTGCAGGTAAGTGAGTAACACTGAAGTAGAAGACACTGTTATTAGTCACACCACACAAACTTCTCTGAACATAACTAAGGTTATTACATAAAGAATTAATACTTGAGAATAAAATCTTTAAAAAATTACTAGTTCTGGCAACCAAAGTTGTTACCAACCTGATCAATGCCACGCCCTTTACACTGAAGAATAATTACTTCTAACAGCTTTGCTGCATGACATTCTGCATCTTCTCCAGCAACTCCTGTAAGGACCTGAAGAACAACAAATACCACGGTTATTAGACAGAACACACCACACCCGGAAGGGGGAAAATGAAATCCCCACAGATTCCTGTTAGAGATTATAAAAGATTAACACTGTCTTACGAAGAAGTATTCATTTCCTCACATAGGGTTAACATTCTGGAAAGCTTTGTATGCTTTCTCATTGGATTCACTGATTGGATGAAGCAAGCCCAGTTGGCAGCTACCTTTGATACACAGGAGCTGATAAGTGCCATTAAACAGAGAAACACTGTCCAAAAGTGACTGGACTGAGTCAGAACAGCAGCTTTCTGCTCCAGCTTTCATCACTGACTTGGCATGCACTTAGCATAACAACTTCCTATTCCTTTCCCTATACTTGCCATCCCTCCTACACTTGTTTTAGCTAACAGATCTAAGACCTTTTAGCATGGTACATGGTATCCCAGCCACCACACAGCTACCAATCTCGGACAAAAGAAATCATCTACCTTTTGCAGTGCACATAGGTGTGTTTGCACGCCCATATGCACCAGTAGTATTGCTCAAAAACACGCAGGCACAAAAACCTGGGGTTTTAATGCACTTCTCTGTGCATATGATTTGGTTTTCCCTTTTAGCAAAAGCATCTATCAAAAATTTAATGCAACCTCTTTCAGTTTCTCTGCCATAACTTAATCTGGGGTATTAGAAAGGATGTTTAAATAGCATAAAGCTTTAAGAGCAGAGGTCAAAATTCTTCAGTTTCAGTCTGCTGTTGTGCTTAACAGTGGGTTACTGCAGAGATCACTGCTTTCATTATCACAGAGCAATCTACTTACCTTCTTGCACATACTATAGATCATTTCAAGGTATTTTGTGTCTGACAGAAGCGTATCCGTATCAACAGTAACATAATTATGCAAGAGAGGCATCATGTCTGTATTAAAAGAAGAATGATCAGTTAACATTGTTTCCCTATTTTATTAGCTGACATTGAAATCTATGTATTGAATAATTAATTACAGTTCTTGCCTAACGTTTGTCAAGGTAAGCCTGCATCTGGTCATAAGTACCTTAGCAAAACAAGTCTGGTTACAGCAAGAGCTGAATAAAATACTTCCAAGTGTAACCTCACTTCAGTGATCTCCTAACATTTCCATCAATAGTATGGTTGAAATCATGAAACCATTTGGTTTGCTGATTTATCTGTATTACTTACCAGTAAAATAATCAAAGCCATCCTGCTGAAAGACTTCAAAAACAAGAGGAAGAAGCTGCCACATTTGTGCAGAGACTTGTTGACAGGTCAGACTGTGAGCCAAAGAAAAGATCTCCTCATAGAACTCTAAAACAAACAGAATCTAGGTAAATTTAGTGCCAATCCCACATACTTCAAAAAATAAACCAAAAGTACCGATACCTAATACGTGCTGCTGCAAAACTGTTCCAATCACTTGCAAACAGATCCCTTCCAGCTGCTGGGTAATCTGAAGAATAAAAAAAAAGAAAAAAAAAGATTGAAGACTTGTTTCAATACTTTGGAGTTAAAATTAAACACATTTTAAATTAAAATTACTCAAAGCACTTTCATTTTATACAACACAGTCTTCTAAAAACAAAATTTCCCACATTTTAGAGCAATAACTGTGTAAGAGCAGCACTCTTAGCTAAGGACTTGTAAGACAGCTTTTAATACGAGATGGTTTGGGAATATTCTTTGTATATTGGGAGGATCTTGTTATAGGGTATCCTTCAAAAAGAAAAGCCTGACAGTAACCCTAGGCAACAGTTCAGTCCCATTAAAAGCCAAGAAGGAAATGTATATATCAGATGGGTAAGCAATGGAAGGTGCAGGAAGTATTTGCTCTTCCAGAAAAGTGAAACTTCAAAAACCAAAACCAAGCAAATACCAAACCACCTCCCAAACCTAGCTTATGATGTTCATATGGTTGTGGACAATCAGTCTAAAAAGCTGGTTTACAGACTCAGACAACTCTTCCCAATTAGTATCTATTAGTCCATGGAAGAGTTAACAAACCAGTCATTAACCTGCTTAGAGCACCTGCCTTACATAAAACAAATAAGGGTTGAGTTTCTGGCCTTAGCTATGCAGGATTTGAAACTAACCAGCTAAATACCCGATCTCTTGGAACACTGGTCATCCTGTGTGAGATGTCTCTAAATACAAAGGTTTCAACATTTTACAGTTGAGTCCCTCAGGACTAGCATATTCTTACACCAACTTCTCATTTAGATAGCAAGAATTTGCTGACAAAAGCAAGCTCATGAAAAGCTTGCTGAGCAGCTTTAGTGACAAGTAAATGAGCTGAACTGGTCCTTGGTTTATTGCATGGCAGCACTGGATTCTGCCCCTGGGCACTCAGAATACGCTTCCTTAGTACAGTCTTCAGAGCCCCCAGAGTACAATTTATTACTCAACTGTAGAAAACTATAAGATGCTTATCAAAAAGCAGTAGCTGACTTTGTCAAGAAGGATTTTGATCAGCAATAGCATCTTCTGAACAAATTGTACTCACAAGGAGCTAGTCCATTCAGTGCAAAAAAAAAAACTAACGGAAGTTTTCATCACCCTGGAGAACTCGACGGTGCGGATCAGGCAGGTACAAAACCCCATCGCAAAGCACAGGTACAACAGCTGTATTTACAGACATTGATTCTGTTGCAGAGAGCAAATTAAGTCAGCAGAGTCAATGTTCAAAGCTAACTGAAGTTTTATTTATTTTCCTTGAAGGGCAGACCTTGTCAAATCAGATGGGTTTTTCCAGCTGAGCTGGCAGAGTTCCATCCAGCAGAGAACAAGTCACTTCCACCTATTTGAGCAAGAACCTGGATTCTTACAGGAAATACTGTGGCAACTTTTTTGCTCTTCTACTACTACACCTACTGTGTTACAAATGTGACTCGCTCCCTTACAACTTTTTTGCATGGTAAGTACTTCACTGGTCTCTGTTTTAGATACTTGTAGCTGAAAGGGCAGTCTTTCAGGTAGTAACCCCAGGAACACTGGAACTACAAGACTTCCAGGGTCTCAGACAATACATATTAGCTTTAAGGCTTTTTTTCTTTTTACTCACTTCCTTGTGATCTTCAACTACACTGAGAAGTGTATCAATAGTATTCAAGATTCCCATTGCTGTGACTGCTTTGTCATCACTGCCCTCTTCATCTGGTCCAGTCTGGATCACCTGGTTGAATGTCATTGCCTGCAGGTAATAGCAAAACAACCCGTAAATACCTCATTTAATGGGGACACGCTTGGAGGTGAAGAACAATTGTGCAAGTCTGGTATTCTACACAGTTTAAGGAGGACTTCTGCTAAGAAAATGTCTATTAGTATTAGAAGCTGACTGCTCCATTCCAGAGTTTGTTTTCAAGACTGATAAAATTTGAATGTTAAGCCATTTGAGCCGTCATCCTTTATCGATTCATGAATAAAAAGATATAAATGACATCACTCTCCATGCAAAATAACACATTTATGATGAGTAAGTTTTTCTGACACTGAGTTTGATTGGTAGCCATACTGGACGGGCCCACTTTGCAGGCGTTCCCAGAAAGGACATGCAAACAATTTAGTTTTAACTCCAAGGGAAAGGCCTTGAGTAGGGAAGCAGAGCTGACCTCTGCTATTGAAGCCATTAGTACAACTGCCAGGTATGGCCACAGGCTCTGAATTTCTCCTAGATTCGACTTTGTTTTCACATTACATACAACATAATGTTATTTTCACACCATTTTTTTTTAAATTAAAAAAATCTGCTCTTTAATTTCTCATTATAAACCAGAAAATTTAAGTCACATTGTAGATACTACCTAAAATGTGCTACCAAAATTCATTAACACTATCGGGAGAAAATCCATACAAAGATTTCTCAAACATTTCTACAATTGTTCTTACAAATTTTCATCTAGTTAAAAGTTAAGAAACCACTTTTTGAGCAAAAAGTCAAACCTATCTAAAAATACTTTTACCAATGCACTTAAGCAGGCTGAAGTCACAGCAGCCATTGATTGATGGACAACTAGCTTAATTTAAAATACCAATTTCATGTATTAAACTATCTCACTAAGTCACCAGGAAGCCTTACCAAATGCTGTGTCATTTCTACTGCAATTGGGGTAACTTCTTCACTATATTCACAGATCATCTTCTGAATCACATTAGTAAGATCATCATTTTCAGTCTCTCTTATAATGTGAAGTAAAGCTTGCATTACAGGTCTAATGAATGGAGTTATATATTCTTTAGCTGTAAAGCAAGTGGAGATACTTGAATTGACATTCTTATACAACTACAGTATCACTAAGACAGTCAATATGTACTTTATTTAGTGCTTTGGCATTCATCTACCAAAACTATAGGTAGACTAAATCATTGTAGCAAGACTAACAGTAAAAAAAAAAAAGAATAAGAATGTATACCAAGAGAATCACAGCTGAAGTATGAACATCAGCCTTTATGAAACACAAGATTACTTATCAGAGCAAATTTTAATGCAACAGGAATGGGTAGATATGTGGTTGTGTCAAATTAGCCTAAGTATTTGATAGAGAAATTATGTTTGCTTTGTGGCTTTTATGCCAGCTTTAGGGATAATAAGCGGTGTAAAAGCTGCCAGTATAAAAACAACTTGAAGAAAAAAATAATATGAAGGGATGTATGTTGAGGCAGCTATGCTTATATTGCCACCATATTTCTATCATTAGGTGCTGTAAAACTGGATTTACTGTATCCTGAATTGTGATAAATTGTTTCTTAAAAAAGAGAACCATTTTCAGTTGGAAAATTACAATAAGTGATTTCAAATTGCAATTGCAAGTAATAAACTAATGGCAGGAGGGAAGAGAACAAGCATCCCTGCATTTTGCCTACTCCATTAAAGCTTGCTGTAGCTTCAAGAAAGGAGGGTTACCTTTCTCTTGATTACTGATCAAAACTTGAAGTGCTATTGCAGCTTCCACTTTCACAGGCATTTCTCTGTCATCTATCAGACACCGTCTCGTGAGTTCTAAGGCTGTCTGGAGATTCTGGTCACTCTTAAATTTGACTTCACAAAAATAATGAAGAACCCAACAAGCCTGGGGGGAAAAAAAAAACACCAAAAACATGGAACAAATTCAGAGTTACAAAACCTACAAACAGGATTCTTGACTATTTGTATGCCCATAACCTACACCAATTTGTAAACCCAAAGTACAACTACTGCTGAAGAAAGATACCCTAAAACTTTTCAACAGATGTTTGAGAGTGTGGAGGCTGGCCCGTGGGAGGCGTGTCTCTGAGACATCACTAGACCAGTACTATGATCTCAAGTTCATCTTTGGCCACAGGGTTTGTGTGAGCAGTACAGTCTAAATGCAAAACACAAATAGACCATACCACCAGACACAGATGGAAAGCTATGCACACAGTTCTGCAGCCATTTTAAAACGACACGGTAGCTATTCAGAATCACACAAAGACCAATACTCATCTCTGAAATAAGCATACCATTTATTACAGAAAAGGAGGACATGTGCTAGAGGGAAAAGCTTCCTAATGACTATTCCTGAACTCTTCAGCTGGAACAGACAGTGGATCTTGGCAGTAAAATTCTACACTTGCTTACCCGTGCTCTCATGTAACCCAGCTCACTGCTGAAGAGAGGGAACACATGATTCTGCAACATATATTCCATCTGATCTTTATATATCTTCTTCTGTCAGAATATGAAGAAAAACACATCAGTTTAAAACTTCATTTGAAAATGTGTTTCCAAACATAAGTGTGAACAGCATAACAAGCTCTCAGACTTTTAACTTCCCCTTTAATAAAGTCTAGTAAGCAACAATGAAACCCCATATTACCAATTAAAATTGGATTCTGTGTGGACTTTCATAATTTTCAGTCAAAACAGGGACACTTTTTCCTGTCACTTTGACTCCTAGAGACATCTTTTGCTTGGCAGTATATTACTTTGGTGCGAAAAGCAAAACTGGTCAGGGAAACTTCTCGGAGCTGTGCTCCAAATACAAGTCCATGCTTTGCATCTTTTGCTACCATTCTAATTGAGCAAGGCTGCTAATTTCACTTTATTTCCTCTCTTCTGTACACTGAAAAGATCTCATTAAATGAACAGCCTGGATGGATTTTTTTCTTTTCATTCCTTCCACAAAAAAAAAAGGGAATATAGTTAAGTGTAGCACAGTTAAGTGTAGCAATTCTTACTAGCAGCAGAGAACTTAAAAGAACTTAAACCAATTCTCTGAACTTTAAAATGACCTAATAACATTTGTGTAATTAGGCTGACAACAAAACCAAAACAATTAAGCTCAATGACTTTAAAAGAAGCTGGCAGCAACTCAAACTTGTCAACTCAGAGCTGTTCTCTTTTCTTGTAAGATGCTGTATGTGAAAGAAAGGAAAGGAGGGAGGAAAAAAAAAAGGAAATCAAAAGAACCACCAGATTTGTTATACTTACTTTTAGGAGAATTTCAGCCAAAGAACCAATCATATGTAAAGCACCATCTTTCTTACGAGGGTCAGCATTTGGCTCCGTAAGTATCTGATAACAAAAGCCCATTGTCTTCTGCAACACCTAGTTACAAGTAGAGTTAGTCAAAGTATTTCAGTCAGTTGTTTCAGTTACTATTCTATCTGTGCTCTGAAATGCTTAAAACTCTCATCTGTTCCACGCCTAGACTTTGGATCATGGTTTATGTCTTTGTTACAATGTTCCTGATAGGTAGGGTCCCGGGGGGAACTGACAAATACAAGCGATCACAAACAGACCTCTGCAAAATACGTTGAGAAATGAGAAGTTTTACTGTACTATATGATATGACAGTGAGCAGAAAGGTAGAACTTAAGTAATAGTTCTCTCAGCAAATGGAGACTATAAAGTAAATTTTCTAACATTATATTTAAGTAAAAACCTTGAATAGCTTACCTCTTTCCTTTTACTACACGATGTAAACAATAATGTCTGAGCAGCAGTTGTTGGAGAAATGAAGTCTTCAAATACATCTATTAAGTGAACATATAACAGCTATAAATTTTGGTACTTCACTACAGTTCACAATCTTAATACAATCTAATGATTAAATATGAAACAGAAGACCAACAATTTTCCTTTTTTTTTTTTCCAGGGGGTTAATCATGCTTTCTTACTACAGGTATTCCAAGACCAAACAACAGTAACACATGCTTGGAGTTTCCCGATACGTATGTTTTGGCTTTTTCATGCTCACTGTCTCTACATGTCTAATGTGACATTGTATGTCTTCCTTATATTTAAGATAAATCTTTTGTAAGAGCAGAAGCAGATATAGTGGGCCATTTTTGACATACATGTTATTTGCTGTACAGGCAAAAGCACCTGATTGATTTCAAATGTTCCATTTCTTATTTTTCTGCAGCAGAGGATTATCAGAGCCTTGTATAATACCTATACTGTTTACACATCTGCCTCTGACCTGCAGGATAAGAAATTCCCAAACTCATGAAGAATCCTTGTTCTAGCCACAAAACAGTCCTTGTGGAGGGAAGAATTTGTTCAGTGAGCCTGAAGTATCATCTTTTTTTTTCCCCCAGCCTGAAAGGACTTCATAGCCCTAGTGTAAACCCCAACAACAAAGCAGCAAGCCACAGGAAATTAGACAAGTCAGGCATTAGCCAGGCTTACTTTCATAACATTTCCTTTACCATTACAGTAAATCTGCTCTGACCTGTGCCACATGTGAAATTTCTCAAGATCATAAAAGCTCCAGGTCCTGAAACATTTGCTGCTGTACAGCATAAACTTTTAATAACATTAAACTTATGTAATTATTGTTAGCAAGACCTGGACTGTTTGGCTTATAACTTTGTAACTGTCAAAATTAGCTACTTCTTCAAGTGCAGACACATCTGTCATTGACTGGCGTATACGAACTGTCATTTCCACCAGTGTATCCAAAACTTAACTAAATAAAATTATATTAATTGGATAATACAAAACAAAAGAAAAAAAACCCAAACCGTTTTCACAATAAACTACCAAAACCCTGTCTTTGTGTGAAGTCTTTTTTTAACATGAGCACATGTCAAATTCTCACCAAATTTCATGCGAATATATTCATATGGATCTTCCTGCCAAAGCTCTTCATCAGCATCTGTATAGCACATCAATGGAAAAATAACATCTTGGATAATTCCCTGCAATACAGAATAAGAAGTTGAAAACACACTAACGCCACTAAATCCATCCCTGCATTCTGTCCTGTATTCCACAGATTCTGCCCACCCTGTCATGTCTCATATTAAAGAGTAACATTCTGTAACTATTTAGACATGGTGGATTTTGTGACAAAGAAAAGAGATCCTTTAACTTAAGTTAGAGCTCCAATGCAGCACAAGCTGTTAGATTTGGATAATAGTATGTGGAGATGACTCAGTGCCATAAATTCAGTAGTTAACACCATCTCCAAACCCATTGTGTTGCTGTTACACTGTAATCCTTAGTATATTAAAGCACAAAGGACTGACAGCAAAATAAGCAATTAGCTAGCCTTCCTCATGGCTCAAGGTAACCTTCACCCAACACACTTTAACTTCTACCACCAGCAATTTATAACAGAGGTCCCCAAAACTTTTATTCTGGCAAGGGTAGAAACCATACAACAGCCTGACTGATGTACTACTGAGTCATCTAAGTCTTAAACCCCAGAAATGGTTTACTTGGATATGAGGTTTCAGATTCTTCCAGGTGACTGCATGTGACACTCCTTGATTGATGTAATTCAGTGTTTGCTGCAGAACTCTAGGAGCCAGGTACTGCTTTTCCTTGTATTGATACAACACCTTCAGCAACACCTAGAAAAAAGTCCCATCTCATCAATAGCTTGTATTGAGCACAGAGCATTTTAACCAGAAGAATTCTACCTGCCCTCATAATCCTAAATAAGAGCCACTCTAAATCTGACAAAAGTCCTGTTTATTCATTAGACTAAAACAGGTACTGACTAATCCTGCAATTAAATGTCACTTAATTTTATAAGGCAAATGGCAGCTCCCATCAGGTGCTGCACATCTTTGAGATATACAATCCTTTAATAGGACCAAACATACATGCTAATTCAGAACCAGAGCCCCGGGGACCTTTCCTTCCAAGGTTCATTATGCCATCTTGCCACTCTTTGGGGGCAAAAATTCATGGACTGGTAAAATACACTCAGACAAATCCAGATTCATCCCTGTGTGCAGCTCTACAGTGATCACCCCGCGGGAAGAACCTACACGTATGCAGAAGGAACAACCAGCCTCTCCACTTGGCTTTCTGACCTCTGTTCTTCTCTAGAGGTGGCATTCAGAACTATTCACAGGGATTTGGGTTTGTTAAAGTTCATGGCTCTCCACAAATAAGGACATGAAATGGACATGGGATCACTGCTAGCACTTAAATGCCAGCTCACCAGCAAGTTTGGTATGGGTAACACAAGGGGGTTTACTCGTAGTCCAATCTGGGCCAGTGGCAACACTGCACCTTCAAGAGCAGCAGCACCAACTGGAGAGAAAGGACAAATCCCATTTCCAGGGTTTCCTTTAATTCCTCACATAAATCTCTTTCACATAAACTGATTTATGAGCCAATGCAAGGAAATGTTACAAAAACTACTTGAAGTTTATTCATAAAAAAACTTGCTTCAAAACAAGAAGAGTCCTAACAGAGCCAGAAACTGAGAATCACATTACAACTTTCCCAGTATTCATGGGAATATTCTTACTACTTCAAAGAGTTCCTAGTACTGACTTCAAACACATGCACTTCAAGAGAAGTGGATGACAATTCCCACCCCACCAATCCACTCTGTTTCTTCTGGAAAACCTGTAGGTTGCTGCCACATGGTTGGACTATTTGAATCGTGAAGTTACTCCAGTCAAGGTAAATCAAGGGCAGTGTGGCGTAACATGACTACCTCAGGTTACTAACTGCTCAGTCCAGAAGAAGCTGTGTGTCTAACAGGCCCTGTAGATGTGTAAACCCTGAGACAGGGAGATGAGCAGAAAGGGACCAGACTTACCTGCTTGTAAGAGAGCTGCTGCTTGATCAGGCTTCTGCAGAAGCCTCAAACCTTTAGTATTTACTGACTGAGTCAAAGAACTGTATCATCAGAGTTAAAAGTGTAGGCAAGAAGGTCAACTACACCACATAAATATTATACTTATCTCTTCAGAAAAACTGATAGCATTTATCTAAAGCTCATCTGAGGTCTTGCTGTGTGAGAGCGTTGACTCTCTTCACACATTATCAATCTTGTATAAGCTCCTTTTGGTGGACTGTGCCATGTGGCAAAGATGTCAGCGTGTTCCACATTAATGTCCTTTAGAAAACTCAATTGTAAAGGAGCCTTTTCAGACAATAACAAACTAAGAAATCACTGTTAACTCTCAACCTCTCCTAATACCCCCCACATTCAGTGTTTCTTACCTGCTGAACACCAACAGCGAATGCCTTCAGGAACACCTCAGCAAACTCATTGTACTCCTTGGAAACATTACCAGGGCTTCCATACCTAGAATTAGAAAGCAGTATGCAAATTCAAGGGTGCAGCAATAGCACTGACTTGAATATTTGTGTTTAGCTTGGTTGATTGGTTTGGGGATTTTTTAAATAATACTGGAAGAGAAGATACCTTTCAAAAAGTCTAGCTAAGATATGCAAAGCCCACTTCTTGCATTTCCACCAAGGCAACTCGGGTCTGTCATCTTCATCAACTTGAAGGGTTTCCTTTAGGGGCAGAAAAATAATAATAATAATAATAATAAATATTTATCAACTGTTCTCAAAGAGTGCAGATTATATGTATTTTGAACAACTATGTATAGCATATTTTTAGGTTTAACCTGCCATCTGCACTTCTAGATTAATGAAGTATAAGCCACACCATATCTAAAAACAAATCCCAGGATGCTACATTTATTGGTCAACAAATTCTTGAAACAAGAAGCCAAAGTTAGTTGTGCCATAATTTGAAAACAGAACTCCCATATAAGCTATATATTTTCAAAATCTGTTTAAAACATCCTATTTAGATTAAATAAATATATATATTCTGGGCATCTATTGAGAAAAAAAAGAAAGCAGGAATTAAAAGTTACAACTTTTTAACTCTGTAATGAGTGAAAAATATTTCAAGACAAATAGCTAAAAGCCACTTACAGCTGGTACATCCCTATCGACAACAGTCTTCAGGATTTCTATCCACTCAGTCAGGTTTTGCTGATTTATCAGCTCCAAAGGCAATGTGTACTTATTAAAAAAAAAGAAAGGTAAAATAAATTTATCATAAAGCAATTTGAAAATAATGATACTTGCACAGTTTGAATTTTAAATCTTTCAAATCTTTGTCTACACTTAGCTACCATGAAAGATCAGCAAAGGACTGGGGGAAAAAAAACAACACAGGGCAAAGAACACAACCTAATCTATATCCTCAAAGGTGCTAGAGGTCTTTGCTCTAATTCATTCTGCTTATGCAATGCTAAGATGCTTCTTAAATGGACGTTACACTAATTTCTGAAGCAATTAACAGCATATTAACAGTTTCATTCCCAACTGCTGCATTTACAGCGGTAATTCTACGTAGGCTGGCCTCTACAATCTGTCATTAAAAAACTGGTTTTCTTATTGGTTTGCTAGCAAAGACTCTACCTGAGAGGATGGCACTCATAAATTCTAGCTATATGGCAACCAGGAATAGCACTGTAAAAAAGTAGAAGTACAGCACAATCAAGCACAACAAAACCTGTGATTCATATAATAGTTGAGTAGTAGGGGGGAATGATTCAGATGTAATCTAGTATTGTTAATATTTCTGTCATTTGCTATTTTAAAGGAAAAGCATAATGCTTTAGATTAAATTACTTATTGAGTATATACAAAGTTTGGTTTTATCTACCTGGACAAGGGCATAAAATATTTTGAAGATCTGTTTCTGGATGAGGACAGACTGGTCAGATGGATCACTCAAGAGCTGAATGAAACTATCCTTCAGAACTGGTAGAAAATGTTGCATTGCAGCTATCAAAGGACTCCGCTCCTCTGGTTTCTTGTACCTTGAGATAAGAACAAACTAGTTTTGTAGATCTTTTGAATTTTAAAAGTCAGCCTTTCCCCACCATAGAGACAAGCTGGTTATATTACAGTTCCTAACAAGCTATGATGTAAAAAAACCCAGACCCTAGCCACTTCTTGTTACAGAATGTGAACTAAAGCCGTAGCCAGACAGCACTGCAGTTAAAAGGCAAGGGAGAAAACTGCTGAGCATCCAGTACTCCACTATACATCCACATGGGGTTTCTGCTGGTAATGCACTCCTGCCAGCTTACTCAGTCTGAATACTACCTCATGTTCAGCTACACCATTACTACAGTGAAAAGTAATCAGAGCACTACAAAAGCTGCAAGCAAAAGGTGTGCAATTTATTGCCAGGAACAGCAGAGGCTGGGCCAGTCAGTAAAAAAGCAGAAAGACATTTCTCAGTATTCACAACTTATCAGAATACTTCCAAAAACTCAATTACTTCACCGACACGGAAGAAAGTAAATGAAGTCTCTTAGTTTACCACTGATGTCTCTCTCACCTTACCATTTAATTTGCCCACATCTGATAGAGAACATAGGTTTCAAGGCTACAAGGCAGACTCTGAGCAGGCTTCAACTGCAACCCCCCCTGAAATTGTGCCTCAAACCTTCCCACGCTGGTGACAGCCCACCAGTTTGCCTATGCTGAAAACAAGGCTCCGTTTCCTTCCTCAAAATACATCAAAATTCCTGAAAGGAAATGAAGCTGCTTTTTGAAATATTCCCTCCAAGTTTTCACTTACAAAGGAGAAAGCCTATTGACTGAAGAGCTGTCATGTCAGAACAGGATCTTGTCCATACCCGGGATCACAATAAGAACAAAGTAAAATATCACTAAGACTGCACAGCTTTATTTTTCAATTGAGCAATTAATACCACAATTAATACTCTTGGACTCTTGTGGGAGATTTTTGGGTTGGGGGATGCATTTTGGTTTGGTTTTCTTTTCAAAATACATTTTTTGGTAGACTTTTTGCCAATATTAAATACCAATGCTCAGCCTCTTAAACGGTGATGATTTGCAGAAATAGAAGACAAAGTCTACTCAATCTGCTGCCAGATGGCACGTTCTCTAAAGCTACAACAAACACCAAGCTCCAGAATCCTGTTCAATCATAGAGTTTCCATGTACTTTCTGAAACAGAAACCTAAATATAAGGAGTAAATGTTGCCCAGGAAAACTCAGTTTCTGATTTCTGCAAAAGACACAGTTGAAACAGGCCAGAAAAAAAAAAAAGAGCAGGTTGCATTTGGACAAACAAAACGTAAATGTTGAAAAGCCTCAAGATGTTTCCCTTCCACATTACAAAAAATTCAATAGCTAAATATTCCTACAAGTCAAGCAGTAAAAATTAGATCAAAGTCGTAACATTATGGAGATTTTCCCCCCAAAGAACTGATGTAATTCAACAAATT
>JANIJG010008225.1:0-13831 GCA_024611175.1 Megaceryle torquata | reverse complement strand
CCTGTTCAATCATAGAGTTTCCATGTACTTTCTGAAACAGAAACCTAAATATAAGGAGTAAATGTTGCCCAGGAAAAATCAGTTTCTGATTTCTGCAAAAGACACAGTTGAAACAGGCCAGAAAAAAAAAAAAGAGAAGGCTGCATTTGGACAAACAAAACATAAATGTTGAAAAGCCTCAAGATGTTTCCCTTCCACGTTACAAAAAATTCAATAGCTAAATATTCCTACAAGACAAGCAGTAAAAATTAGATCAAAGTCGTAACATTATGGAGATTTTCCCCCCAAAGAACTGATGTAATTCAACAAATTTTACAGAGCCCTGCTTGCACCCACGTTTTTATGCAATGAAACGTGCATATTCTTACATGATTTGTGAAACTTCACCAGAAAGCTAAACAGGTATGAGCATCTGCTGGCCTCAGCTGAAGTGTTTGATCAACTGAGATTATGAATGCGTACACTTGTAGCCTTCATTGTGCAATGGCTGTGCTCCTATCAAAATTCCTCCCTGAGCAAGGGCTGCTATTGTCATAATACACTACCAGTAAACAAGTCATGTGTACAGCTCACAGATCTCTGCTGCATATTTGATTAGAGATGTTTAAATTGAAAATCAAGGGAGAAATTAGTTTATTTTCTTTTCCTAGCAGGACTTGCAACTTTCAGCCACTGAAAACTCCAGCATGGGATTAAAAAGGACTTAATAGCATTCCTGTATAAAAAGGATTTTTGAGAAACTGGTATTCACCTGGTTTATATGAATTTATGTAAAAAATAATGGAATTAGACAAAGTTTTTCAATGCAACATTTTAAATCAAGTACCTCAAACAAAAATGTTATGCCTGACAGCGCTCGGAAAGAGTAAATTGTGGATTACATCAGTTCCACTACCCCAATTTCCTGGGTCCAGGATTGCCCTTTTCTGACCCAGCTCGAGTGAGCTTCCTACATGCCAGCAGCAACAGCCAAGCTCCACAGAACTTCTCCAAGTGCAACCTCCATTTTAAAGCTCTGAGCACAATACCAGATAGAGAGCAAAGACCATTGATTGACCTGTATGCTGGCCCTGTGCCCTGCTTACAGGAGAGCAGGGGGCTTTCATGAAGACTTCCTATAATGGGTGGGATAAGGCTATCAAAATAACCCTATCAAAGTCAGTCAACTGATTCTGAACTTCCTGACGTTCATGATTTTGCACTCTGAAACCTTTACATGTTTATTGTCACTGACACCTGGAGTGCAAATTGCCGAAGAGTCTAAACAAATAATCATTTTCTGCAACAGTGATTTTGAGCAGACCTCACTGCTAGCAATCCATAAAAAACTACCACCAAATTAAAGCTTTAACACACCCTCTTTTTTTTCCTGTTCTCAAACCTTTAATGAAGGCAGTCTTTCTGCAATTTCTTAGTGTAGAAGGTATGAGCCAACTTCTGCACTGCAAATATTCAAGAATATTTTCCAAAATTCAATTTCCATCACCTTTGCCCAATCCTCCAGGCAATTCTACATGGTTACAACATACATAGAGAATACAAAAAAAACATAAACACAAATATATTAATTCCGCTGTTTTGTAGGGTAGGGAAAAAACCCAACAACTTACTCATAATTTTTCACAAGTTGATAAAGACAAAGAAGAATTCCAAGCCAACAAGCACTGTTGTCAGACTGAAGATAAAATCCAATTTTCTCCACAACTGCAGTCCAGCGACTGGGATAGTCATGCTTGATAATATGGTGAATGCAAGTAGTAAGCTGTACTCTAGAAATCAAATGCACAATCATTAAATATTTTATTATTATTCTAACAATATTCTTCTGGTGTTGCAACAGCAAATGTTGCCCAAACTTAAGACTTTTATTTAGAAGGTTTAGGTTCTGTACTTTTTAATATTCTCTGTTTGGGGAACTTCAAATTTCACATGCTGCACAAGCTGAAAACTGGTTTTGCATCTCTATTAACTGTATGCTTAGGATGCACAGTGTGTGACAATGATGCTCAGCATGGAGGTGTTCTTAGTTGTGCATAAAAAAAACCCCAAGCCACCACAAGTCAGAAACCACAGCTAATTCATAACCAGGTTAAATCTGCTTTACCTAATCAGCTCTGGAGAGTGAATAATGGCTTCTACAATATTTTCACGAATACAGTGTCTATCTTCTTCTGGGATGGAGTAAGGTGGAATCTCTCCTGGTGCAGTTTCACGATCTGGCCAATACTGGGTTATCATATTTTTCAAGTAGATAACCCCTGTGATGCAAAAGTGGCAAATCAGCTGGTTATCAAAGTACAAACCAAACATATATTTTGCAAACGAATCTGGTTTAGAACAAAATTAACTGAAATGACTAATTCATTGACCATTTCTGAGTAGGAGAATCAAACTATTAGATTAATAATTTGCATGATTTATATAACTTACTAACTTGATACTCTTCTACCCATTTATTGTGATGTTTGAAATTTTAGTTCTGTTAAGAAGGTTTTCCTATAAAAATATTAAATGCATTGCTTTTATTTGTGCTTACAGATAGTTGTGTAACATTTTAGCAACCAACTTCTTTGAATTTCTTTATAATTTTGTCAGTATTTTAATGAAAACAAAGTTAATCAATACTAATGTCGATCTAAAACATGCCTTGTAAGAAGAAAAAAAACCAATCTAATTAAGTTTGCGATACAGGAGCAAACACTAAGGAGAGACAGAGCTCCTTTATACCAAGGTCTGGGCCACAGCACTTTGTAGCCATCAGGCACAAATGCCTGCATTTATCATTTGACAACCAAATCCAAGGCAGAATATAGATTACAGCACTTGGCAAGAAAAGAACTTACAAAATGCAACAGGAAATCTCAAATGGCAGGCTAATAACAAAGTTACTATTAATCTAGTTCTGTGTACAAATCCATAAAGCAAGCTCTCTTCCCCAGTTTCATATGCACCTTCTGAAGATTCAGAAACCAAAGGGTTCCCAAAAGGGTCTGCAGAGGTTAAGAAAACACCCAGCAGATGTGTGATCTTACAGGACTGAAGCAATGCAGACTTCAATTTGTCCCCAGTGGGGTTTATCATACCATTAATTGTGTTGCACAACATAACACTGCTTGTAAGCCCTGTGTTGTTTGTCTCCATTCTCTAAAGACTGCTTTGTTTTTTAATTGCCTTACACTGAGGGTGAATTTTCAGAGGTTTTCAAACCTCCCCCTTTTCTTGCATGTTATACATGTTAAGTGGTAACTTCCGAGTCATCCTCTGAACGGTCCCCCCGAGCAGTAAGATGCAAGTTAGGCCAATGCTACATCTTACAATTAGCTACTACATGGAAGATTCAAATAAGTGATCAAGATCACACTTCTTGAACTGTCAGAAAAACACCGCAGTATCATATTAGAAACCTCTATCGAGTTATCTCAGAGCTTTAAAGTGATGTTTAGAGTTGCTAATATTCAATATCCAATTTTACTGATGACTCCTGTGCGAGTCAGCAGACATGATCTGTTTTCTTCCACCTAAAATGTTTAGGAACATTACCATTACTAGTACAAGACTAAATTACCTCCTTGGACCAAGTGCACTAGCTAGTATCATAAACACTCTGTTTCCCAAAGGCCATTATTCACTGGAGATCAAGGGGAGCAATCACTGAAGAGCCAGCTGCCTTTTCTCTCCGTCCTCCCTACTCAAGTGTATGGTGCCAGAAACAGAGTT
This sequence comes from Megaceryle torquata, assembly GCA_024611175.1. NCBI lineage: Eukaryota > Metazoa > Chordata > Aves > Coraciiformes > Cerylidae > Megaceryle > Megaceryle torquata. The sequence goes on along the minus strand of JANIJG010008225.1, from coordinate 10,114 downwards.
CATGACAACTAACCTGAGCAACTCCCAACTTCTGAGTACTTGAAATGAAAATCACTGGAATTCTTTAACAGTATCTGCCTCTGTACCTGCGTGCACGCACCATTAAAGTAGATACAAGGAAAAAAAGATGTGAAAACTTGCCTGCCTGTCTCACTGGTAAATCCAGTTGCTCGGACATAGTGATCTGAAGCAGAGTTGAAACAAAGTTCACTGACTTATGAGCCTGTAGAGAGAAGGAAAAAAAATATTTAGTCATAGCTCACATTTTAGAATACTCCCATTAGGTTTTACAATTTCTTTATAATGATGTAATCCAATCATTAGACCACTGGCAATTCAGACGGTTTCACAGTAGTCAGCTAATCAACCAAAGTTTCATGTTCACTGTATTTTGAGGACAGCACAGAGGACAAAAAAAAATCCTACTGTTTAAGGTAATAGAGTTGAAGAAATTATTAGAGAGGCTTCAGGAATCAGCCTTTTACAGTCAACCGTGTTCCTCCCTCACAACACTTACTTGGAAGAAGAGTATCTGAATAGCCAGAAAAACCCAAGCGCAGCAAGTTGAAAGTAACCTTTAACAAAGTATGAATTCATTATATAATAATCCAAGAAACAGATGGCAACTACATTTTAAAACTAAGCCCAGACTTAAGCAACCCTGTCCAACTCATAGCTCAGCTTTCTGCATAAAACAGCTTCAACTGACCATTTATGCAGCAACCGTCAGCGTAATGACAACAGCAAAACAACAGAATGGAGACCTAAATGCTAAGGAACAACTTCGCGAGTGTTTGCAAGAGTTCACTTACAAGGAAAAAACTTGGGTTTTCTTACAATAATAAGAAATGTCACTGATATTGCACTTCCAAGAAGTTGAAATTAACCTTAACATTATTGTAGCATCCTTTAGCCACCTTTCCCAAGCATCAAAACCTCAAGTTATTAAATGAATTTTGCTGGGAAAAATAAACTGGAATCCTTAAAAAACCAACTCTACTTCTTGTAACTAGAAAACTATCATTTTCCTCAAGGCCAAGAGTCAATGGACAAGAGCTGCAGTAAGAGAAATTACAATTTTATAAAAAAGAAACAAAATATTCACAAGGGCAGCCAAGGGCTGGAACAGCCTGTCCACAGAGGCTGTGGGACTTCATGCTTTGAGATACTCAGAAGTCAGTTGGACAAGTGCTGGTCTACCTCATCTAACTTTGAAACAGCTTTGCTGCAGGGGGCTCAACCAGCTGATCTGCATAGGGGCCCCTTCCAACTCAATTAGTCCATGATTCAAATCACCAAGATTTATTTCTGCTTTATCTTCATGTACATGTCAACATTTCATAGGTTCTTTGCAGCACTTCTGTCAAAGACAACTGCAAAGATCTACCCAACAACCTGTTCAACTCTCAGGAAAACACCTCTAACTTGTTACTCAGTTTACGAGTCCCTACATAAAGCAAATAAATTAATACTTTGAAAACCACTGAAATAACACCACCCATTTATCAAAACCAAATGATTCTCAGTTACTGCAGCAGAGGAAATCAATCTCAAAGAGAAATAAATTATCTTCCTACTAAGGACCAAAAGTTCTTTTGACTGTATTAAGTCAACACTGAGGTTGGACTCTATGATCTTGAAGGTCTTTCCCAACCTGAGCAGTTCTGTGATTCCGATTCCTCCTAAGCATTTAGCAGAGCCCAGCTCACTCCTACAGCACCAGCTGCTTCTCTCCAACTTTAACCTTCCCTAGCAAACGTCTCCTTTAAACAAGTGTAAAAGGGACAGCCTTGCTCATGCATCTGTAGGAAGATTTGATTAGTGTAGCCTGTGTTCTGTCTACTGCTCTTTAAAACTGAGCTTTAATGGAATGAACTTCACTTAAGAATCTCCCCAATATGTTAAAATGTTGCTGTACGTATTCATTCCGTGCACTAAAAACCCACAGAAGCAACACTTTGCATCTGGTCCAAGTGTCTATTTGAACTGTTTATTTGTAGCGGGTGTTTTGATGGACTGGGAGTAACTGACAGGGCAGTAGGAGCAGGCATCTTTCCAACCCATGGCCCACTGATATCCCCAAAGTCCTGGAGAAGCAAATACACTTCCAAATGAAAGAAAGAATTTGTTTTCCTCTGTCAAGTAACGGTTGAATAAATACATTTAAAATAAAATTTACTCATTGGCATTGATTTCTACTACAGCTTCAGATCCATTAGGTTCCTTCTTTTCCTAAGTAACATTAACAGACACACTTCTCCTGTGACACATCCCAAATGACATTAGACCCTAATTCAGCACACTATTCAATTATATGCCTAATGTTAACGTCAGAGGAAGCACCCCTGTACTTAAACGTGCTGTTATGAACCTGCTGAAGAAAGCTTTCAGTTGCAATAACCTTTAACTCACCTATGAATAAGGTCATATTACAGTCTGCATAAAATGGACTTGGAGGTGCAAGCTGGTGTCTTTCCACAACAGCTGGGATAAACTTAGTGAACGCTTGCAATGTATTTCATGTTTGGAAAATGAAAAGCATTTTATCTTATTTGAAAAATTACAGATTACTTGCCCTTTCATGAGAAATGGCAACTAGGCTTTTTAATAAAAACTACCCATTTCAGTTTAAAAACTGGAATTTGCTTAAAAGCTAACAAGGAACTAATGGGAACAAAACAAACCGAATATGGAAATTGTGTCTTAAATGTAAAAAAAAAGAGAAAACAGTCAGCAATGTACAAACTGCCACATGCTGGAACTTACTAAAATACCAAGGAATAATCTTTTCTTCATAAAAAAACCAGGACTGAGCCTATGCCTGCAGCAAGCTACAGAATCTTCATAAAAACGTCACTTAAATCAGTATGTGCAATTAATGTATTTTCACTGGATTCTTTGAACTATAAAAAGTTTTAAAGGGCAGGACCAAAACATCTATACCATTACCTTGGTTTTTAACAAGTCTTACGAGTATCCTGCTTATTAACACCTCAAGCATCAGACACCAACCATCCACGAGGACAAGCTACTTTATCACCCTCAGCGGTTCAAAGCAGAGATTCAGACTAGAAATCATGTGTGCTTTTAATAAGTAAAACACCTTGTACTTCCCAAACAAAGCCTCCTCTTAGTCCATTCCGTTCATAACTATGTTCACACAGAGCTACATTAACCCTTCTCTGCACTCTATATGGAATATAAAGGGCTTCCAAACTCTTTACAATGACCCCCTTCCCGTGACACTGAAAGGAAGAGGATTCCAGAGAAACTGAAATGTTGGGAGGAGTAAGGACAACTACACGGACACATGTATGCACTGAATGGTCAAATATAAACCCCCAGATACTACAATAACCTACCACTTGCACCATTTTTTTTTTGCTTTGCTATTAAGAAGAACATCTAATGCTTTATTGGCACCTGGAAAAAAACCTGCTGCTCATAAAATAAGACACCAGGCAGATGATTATTTTGTATTTACAGCATTAATACTGAGCATGCATCCACTTCAGCTATTGCAATCTGGAGTATTTTTCTCTACAAAGATGGCTGCTTCTCAGGACAAACGTTCCTCTTCACAGACAGCACTTCAAAAAAAAAATAACAAAACTCCAACCATACCAAAACCACTCCACACCTATTTTAGGTACCTACTCTATACAAATACTAGCTCTTGGTTTTAGCACATGCAATTAGCCAGAATACCTCACTATGCAAAAGGTGAGCTGGAAGTGAGAAGGATTCATTAAAGGTCGACCAGGGAACTATCTGAATGTAGATGACTCTGCAGGCCCACGTGGGCCCTGGTCTACAGAAGAGTCAGATACACTTCAGTGCAAGTCCCTGGCAAGTAGTGCCACTGTGCACAGAAGTCCCACGGCTCCAGCACGGGAGAGTTAAAATCAGGATTTCACAAGGGCTGGTAACACATACTCTAAAATGCAAGGAGAAGAGAAACAATTTCTATGACTTTAAAGTTTTACATCAGTAAAACTTTTTTTATTCTCCTGCTCTCCTTGTTTACAATTACTCTTAAAATGAATACTAAATTTAGAGAACTACAATGGTGAGTGAACAGAAAATGGATCTGCCACAGTCAAAGGCTGTTTCCCAACATGCAACTCAGCATTTAAAAAAAAAACCAAAACTCATCTCAAGTCCTTCCCCCTTAGAAATCCTCCAACATGCTATGTCACTGGTATGACTTTGTTGTCTAAGAGCCAAAGAATTCAGGGACTTTTCCCAAGAGCACTCTTTGCTATGCAGCCTCGCTAGCCGAGGAATGCATTCTATCAGACCACAAACGTTGCACCGCTGTCTGTTAATATCAATCACCACTCCAAAATACACCATCTTTTTGCATATTTCACTGCAGCTTTTCCTAGCAGGGTTGGTTTGAGTAAAGTGTCATGCCAGCTACATAATCTGAAATGTAAATGAAGTTTGAAGTTAACAGTCAAGAGACCAGTTCACGGCATATGAACTATCAACGGTTAATTAGGATACGGAAAAGCACTTTTCCCAATACTCACTGAAGTCAGTTACATTCATCTTTAATTCTAAAATAATATAGATACCTCACACAAAGCCTGCATGCAGCTAAATGATAAAAACAAGCAGCTTCATCTCACAAAAAAGACCCCTGTGCATTCTTCTTAGACATTTATAATTTAACATATCATAACAGACACACTGCTGTTGGTACTGCCTTTACTGTTACCACAATAAAAAGGACAAAGACAAGAGGAATACTTCCTTCATGTTGCTGAGCTAGAACCCTAGGTTATAGACTTTGTCAGCCAAAATAGCACACATTTAAATAAAGGCTACAATTTGTTTTCAAAGGAGCTGAAAAACAAAATATACAAATTCAATGCATCTCCCCCGTTCCAATTTGGAACAAATGGACACGAGTGTTTTGATCTAGATCGTAACAGGACTAGGTGAACACAACTATTACGCTGAGATGAAACAGTCTGGGGTTGGTAAGGTCAGGAACTGCAAGGCCACGCTGAATCAGCAAAGTGCCCTGTAGCACTCTTTCAATTCTTTTTTAAGAACTCAGCAGGTGTGGAAGTCATTCTGACCTCAGGTTTTTTGCAAGCTAGTTCTGCCACCTCTTGTGCAGCTACAATGTATATGTAAATCCACTTTAAGGTTCACACTTATCAGGTCTTGCAAACATCTCTGACGCTCGTTTCATCAGAATACTGTCTGCAAGTTCTGAAGCCTAATTGCTCTTCTATTCACAGAGGAAAAAGGAATGTGAGCTTAGCAAAGGCTAGCTAAGCACACAGTAACTATTTGCTAAGTCATGACAAAGTCGAGAGCTGCCCTGTCTGCTAGGATTTTACCTTGTTCTAGTCAACATGCATCAAGAATGTAACTTCTTCCTAATGAAGACAAAGCTCCATCGGTTCCTTACTGCCCCCAAGGGGATTTCTGGTGGTGGACCAGCCTTGATACAATGGTTTACATCCTTTCCCAAAGCATCTCTCATCTAGCGCACACTGAAACTGAGAGATGGAAGATAAGGGAAGTGAAAATTATCAGGTACTTTTGGTAAAATGTCGTACTAAGAACTTTTAAAGACAAGCCATGATCTGATAATCTGAGCCAGGAAACTCACATTCTCATTCTTACTCACACTACCATCTCCAGCCAGAGGTGTTATAAGACCATGTTAGAAAAGGTTACAGAAAAGGAAGGATGAAGGTAATGCTATGAACACCTACCCCAAAGTATCCCAAACACAGCATTTTAGCACTTGGGAGCTCCTAGGCACTGCATAATAAGCAGCTGCCTTTTTCCCCCCTTTGACAAGATTTCACTCCAAAGCTCCCAGTAGTTGAAAGTCCAATTACATAATGTAATGATTCCATCATTCTGACATTTATATCCATTAAGTAGGCATGAAAGACCCCAAACTAGGCCCTACTGCATTCTGTTAAACCGACAGCGCTACGGTGACTAGCCAACAAGCTAAAGCATTTTTCCTTTCCCTGTCACTCACACTAGAACATGAAAAAGCTTAAACCTAACTTCTGAAAGGCACTTTTTCAGCAGAGCAACAGGACAACATTTTCCTGAAAAAACTCTGCGAAGCTTTGACTTAATATTGAGTTATTGGGGATTGCTATTTGGTTTATTTGTTTGTTGAAAAAACCCAAAACATCCTCAGACACTAAAATGGGGGTGTGGGTCTAAATAGATGTGTTAACAGCTTGTTCACACGTGTATTAATACTTACAAGACATACGTAACAGTTAAGTTATAAATTCCTTGGAATTACCAAGAGGAAACCTGCAAGGAAAGTATTACTGAGCAACTGCACCGTTACAGAGATGTTGATATTAAAAGATGAAACAACTCTGTATTATTTTCAGAGTGTCATTCCATAGCTGCATAGTTAAAAATATCTATTTTCATCACCATTTCTGGGAAACACTTCATACACACAGTACAAAGAGTGCTTCAAATAGGCAACAATGTCTTCTTGCTGCTTTCCGGTAGCTTACTTGAAGAGTCTGGACCTAAGTCCTTGTAAAACACAGCTTTCCCCTGTAAGGCAGGGAGAAAAATGGGCAAACACCTCAGGGTACATCATCAACTGGAAATTATTACATAAGAAGCTGTCAGACACAAGAGCTAGGGGTATCATTCCCTATAACTTCTTTTCACACTGAGGAAAGTAGAAGTCAGAGAGACTGAAATAAACTAAAAAAAATGCAGGTGTCTCATCTCTAGAAGTCCTCACACCGTTTCGTGCAGGCAATATAACCTGATAAAACTTAGTGAAAGTAGTAATAAAGCACAGAATTCACAATTCACAACTTAGCCATGGTCCAAAAAGGAAAAATAACAAAGCCTGGGCAAATCAAGAATCACACACCCCAGTTCCCTTCTCCAGTCAGTGGAAACTTTGTTTATTGATAGGGTATGATGAAGACAGACCTAGATACTTGGCTTCCATTAATTAGGAATATCAATTACTGACTGAAGCATATTTTACCTGATAAGGTAAAATGACCATTCTACTGAGTAACAACCTCATCAGAGGCACTTCAGACTAATTAAAGGTAAACTATAAGGTCAAGCAAGGACAACTATTACATTATAAAAACACTTGTGTGGTGCCTGGCCGTGTGCAAGAATAGCATTCACTGTTGTATGATTTCATCTTTGTAGAGACAGAGAGCCCACACCTGAATTAAAATACTAACCAGTAACACAACTGCCCTAACAGTTAGCAAATTTAGATCAGTATCCTGCAAGCCAATGCACAACTGACTTTAATAAACCCGTGCAAAACCAAGACCACTCACGTCGCTAAAACCACATATACGTCCAAGGGCTGGCAGATTTAGAGCTTCACAAATACTTTAATCACAACGGGGTCTGTGAAAGATGAGCGAGGCTACATTTCCAACCATAAAGAATCCTTACACACAGCTTCAGTAAAGTGTGGTGTTTTTAAAGAGGCACAGATATTTGGATTTGATACCAATTTAATACTCGTGTAGTACATGGGAGACTGTGATGCTTTGATTCAAAACAGGGTGAACAAAAGCCAGCTGCTGGTAGAGCATGATCCTTCATGCAACAGAGTTAGCCATTTGCTGAAGACCCCGACTGGCAGAGAATGTAATTTGCTGCACATTCTATACCTGCAGAAAACAGCTACAACAGATTTCAAACAAGTTACGATAGATAGATATTGCCAAGCACAGAACACATAGAATGCCTTTCTGGGGCCAGCTTAAGATTTCAGATATATATATTAATGACTTTATAGGCAGTTACACTCTTTTCTTTTTTTTGGTTTAAATAATAAACACTAAAATACTTTTACAAAAGTATATGGGAAAGACAGCCAATTACATTACACAAACCTCAATTAAACGTTGATTAGTTTTACAGCTATTTCAAATGCACCTAATATTTCTTTGCCATAAGTTTCCCTACCCCCAGCAGAACATTGGGCCCAGCTTTATCTAAGCTCTGCTGAACATCTGTTACATTAAAAGTATTCTGTCAGGCCTAAAGTCCGCTTAAGAGCAACAAAGCAAAACGTCTGTGGAGAAGGCCAACTAAAGGCACCACGAGAGCTGCCACACAGGCTTATCCTTCACCTTCTCCATCCTTTTCTCCAAGTCAAACACCAGAACATCTGTTCTTCAGGATGTCTGAAAGTCCCATCAATAAAGTTTTCATCTACCGGCTGGAGTTTAGCAGAACAAAAATACAACATTCTTCTGAAACTGAAACCTGTGGAACTAAGATCTGCTGGTTTTGTTATATCCCAACATGACACACACATGCCAGCTAGGCAGATGACTACCTGGGTTGGGAACCCTGTCTTCCCCCGTCTTCAGGCACGCGTCCATGCTGCACCTACCTCGACAGCGCGGCCGAACCCGGAGTCCAAAGGGTTTGGTGCCCAAGCACCAAATAACGCCAGGCTACCAGAGCGATTTCTGAACTCAGCCCAGGCAACCTTTCCGCTAACAGGCTGCGCTACTCGTTAAGTGATAAGGGTCTGGCTGCCTCTTTTCCCCTTTATAAATTACTGCCTTCCACAGCCAGAGACAGCCCTTAGAGAGTCCCAGGCGGTACCGGGTCCAGCCTCTCAGCCATCGGGGGCCTGCACCACCGACGACTTTAAACACCCTTCTGCAGACAGTCCCTTCCCCGACAGACCGGCAAGACAATGGCGGTAATTTGGTACCGATGGGAAAAGGAACGGGGGCCTCCACCCCAAAGCCGGCTGCTTTCTAGCGCTACCCCCCGCCCCGCCTCGACCAGCCCCGCCCGGCACGGCGCGGCCTGGCCCGGCCAGAGGCCCCGCTGCCATGTGCCGGGGACAATGCGAGTCGGGCGGCAGGGCCCGGCCTGCGGCCGTGACACTGGGCAGGGCCCGGCGGCGGGAAGGGACCGAGGGCGCGGGGAGCCGGGGCTGAGAGAGCGAGGAGGGGTGGGGGGGGTTCTCCCCGCGCCCTCAGCCCCATCTCCCCGCGCCCTCGGTCCTTTCCCGCCGCCCCCGCCCCACCTGCCCCTCTAACAGGCCTGCCCCGACCCCGCCGCCCGCGCCGTCCCCCCGCCCTACACACCGCTCTCCCCTATCGCGGCGGCCGCGGCCCCGGCCCAGGCCCCGTCGGCGCCCTCACCTCGTTAAGCTGCCTCTCGGCGGCTTCTCGCAGCGCCGGGTCCATGGTACCCCGCAGGGCCTCGATGATAGTGTTGGGGTCCATGGCGGCGGCGGCGGGGGGAAGAGGAGGAGGCGAAGGGCAGGGGCCGGGGCCGCGCCGCGCCGTGCGCACATGGACTCGCCGCCTCGCAGCGGCCGCCGGCGCGAAAGGAAGAGAGAGCGGCAAAGGCCCGGATAGAGCTGCCCCCCGCCGCCGCCAGGGAGCGGCGCCCCTTCCGCCGCCACGCCCCGCGCCGCGCCGCGGGGCGCCACGGGACCTGTAGTCCCACCGCCGCGCGCCCCGCCAAACCGAGGCAGCGGCGGCCGGGCCGCTTGTAGGGAGGCCGAGCTGCCGCCCCCCGGCCTCCGCCCCCGAACGCTGAGTGGCCGGGACGGACCGGACCGGACCGAACCGGACTGGGGGGCGTCCGCCGCGTGGCTCCCCCTCCGTGGGAGGGCTCGCTGCCCGGCCCGCCACCTCGGGGGCCGCATTGTGTTCGGGGCGGCCCTGGGAGAGGCGGCGGGTTGTGGAGAGGGCCTGAGGGCGAGCTCGGCCCCGCCGCGCCTGTGGGGCCGGGGGTGGCCGGCAGCGCCTCTGCCTCGGGTTACCGGCCGCTCTCGGTGTAGCCCGCAGTTTTCTCCACAGCCCCTCCGTTTGCCACGCACGGTTCCCATTACCGGAGGGACGCGGGGCGACGCGTGTCCACTCTAGAGACACTTGCTGTGTAACGGGCACGGGGCGCAAATGGTTCTTAAGCACTTGGGGGAAATTCTGCCTTTTCTTGTGATCGTTTTAGCAAAAAAAAAAAAAAAAAAAAAAAAAAAAAAAAAACCCAGAACAGGTGAAAAAAAGGAACAAAAAAAAATAAAAAAAAAGGGGTTCCTTCTGGAGGGGGGGGCACTTTCACAAAACCAAACGGGGAG
>JANIJG010008224.1:18711-49152 GCA_024611175.1 Megaceryle torquata | reverse complement strand
TTCATTGTCCTGACATCCCCCATCCATTTGCGACGTGATCTAACCCATCTTTTATTTGTATTTACACCAAAACCCACAAAAGAAAAAAACACATCCCCCCCCCCCCCCCCCCCCCCCCATTGTGGTGTGATAATTTTGCATGAAGTGGGCAACTGTTCTACCTGCACTGATGGCTTTTGCTCCACTGGGTTTCTGGGCTAAAATTCTTATTAGGAAAAAATATTGCATAGGTTCCTGGGACCCACCAGCCACTCATCCCGAGGGTGAGATGTGCCGGCAGCACTGTGGGGTGCAGCAGGCTGGGCAGCCAGGAGTTGGAGCTGTGCACAAGTTATCTCTTGGGTCTGCACCCCTTTCTTAGCCTCCCAAAAGATGTGGCAATTTTTTAGTTTTTTCCCACCCTCTGAAACCTGAAGGTGATTGATTTTGCATGGCTGTTCAAAGCTCCTTCTGCAGTCTGTTTCCCAAAGCAAGGGGCATGGGGAAAAGATATTAAAAGGGATGTATATTACTTTGAGTTTTCTTGATATCAATCATATCTTTCTGAATCAAAACTGCTGTATGGTGACATTTATGGCATCGACATTATGTGTCTGACATCCTACAGAGTAGCAATTCCCTTAAAAAAGGCTGGTGTGTCTGGAAAGCATTTCCTCCCGTTAAACTCTTTAATAGGCAGCATTTGTTCGACACTTGGGCACACACATTGAATCCTTTACATTGTCATTCACCGGGGAGCTCTCGGAGGCACCAAATACCTTTGAGCGGTGCCTCCTGAGCTCCTGGCATGTCGAGTCTCATGTGTTTTCCCACTAAAGAGAGAAATTAGCAAAACCCAGGCATGACTGGCTCTTTCTCCCTGAAAGGAGGGTGGTTTGTTCTGGGGAAATCAAATCTTTCTGAACCTGTGAGTTTCAGAGGCTCGAAGAGGAAGCTGTGACTCTGAGCTGTCTCTCTTCCCAGCAGAAGCAACTCCTTGCACAGCACACCTCCTTTCATTGCATAATGCTGGTAGACTAGTCTAGATGTGACTCCTCTCTGGCAGAATTTATCTTTGCTCCCATTATACAGGGTGAAGGGATAAGTGGAGACTCAGCTCCAGTTGGAGAAGCCTTAGCTTTGCTCCCTCCAAATAGACTTCAGGAGGAATCTGGCACTTTTCAGAGGATGGGGGCAGGGGGAAATCTGAATTTTTAGAGGACTGTCAAGCATAATTAGAACTTTACATATATATATTGCAGCCATCAAACGTATGTGGAGCCAGATTGTGAGCAGTGTCCTGGGCCTGGCTGGTGTGAGGGCAAGGACTGGGAGGAGCACAGCAGCAGAAAGTTGCTCAATGGGAGTCTGTCTGCCAGCTCTTGGGGAGTCCTGTTTGTGTTTAAATGGGATATGCAAGCAGTGAACATTTTTAAAGATAGAGATCTCTTAGTGAAATTTGCTAGTCTAACAAAAATCAAAATATCTGATAAATTCACAGGGATTTTGTTGCCTGGGTCACTTTATGGGATTGTGAACTATAGAAATAAAAAATCTCTAAATGTTTCATTCTGACAATTCAAATAAGTGTCATGTTTATTTTAAAATAAACGTATCATTGTTCTTTTATACTTTTAAAAAATACGGTCATATCTTAACTAGATTAAGTTTTTATTACTGAGATGAAATGTGTACTGTAAGTCCGTTTAAAACTGATTATGTGGGGCAGTCTGTATCCGGGGTTGCTTCTTGATAAAGGAAGAATTTGAGTCTCATGCACCACTTCAGCTAGTTGTGTATTTCTGTTGGTTTCTGATTAAGCAAATGTGTGAAATTCAAAACAGGAGTGCTGACAGCTATTATACTGACTGGGGAATAGTGAAACACAGGTTCTGAAAATAACAATATAAGGTCTTTCTGCATTTGTTTAGGTGGAGGCTGACAATTGACAGCTTGCAGCCTGGACAAAGCCTGCTCCTCAATGCTTTTCTGCCATTATATTGTAGTATGAAATTTGGTTTTCCATTAAATTGGTTGATAAGTTTGGCATCCTGGCTTGCTTGGTTTAGCAGTAAATCCAAACTTCTGCATACTGTTTGGGATGTAACATGGTTTCTATAACAGCTGGAATATGTCAACATTTTCTGACAAATGGTGCTTTCAAATTGAAGTTATTCCTGTAGTTGCAGTTAAAAAACAAAACAAAAAAAAAAAAAAAACCAGGAGAAAAACATAAAATAACCAAAGATTTTTAAATAACATGTATTCATTAAAAAAAAAAAATTCCAAGCCTTCAAGGAACTTGGAAAAAAATAACAAAACGGGAATCTCAAGGATTTAACAGGTAATAAATGAGAGGTTTGCAACACCTCTGGTTCTGTGTGGTAAGCCCTTGCTTCAGCCAGGAGGCTGGTCACCTGCACCTCCAGGAGCTGTGATCCCCATCACGGGCAATCTGTTTCTTTTCACCCACAGATGTGGCATCTGTTCCACTCTCACGTTTCGGTCCACCTCTCAGCATTTCTGACCCTTTCTTAACTCTTCACAGAATCATCTAGGTTGGAAAAGACCCATGGGATCATAGTGTCCAACCATTCACTCTACTCTACAAGTTCACCCCTAGACCATATCCCCCAACACTACATCTAAGTGATTCTTAAACACATCCAGGGATGGTGATTCAACCACCTCCCTGGGCAGCCTATTCCAATATCCCACCACTCCTTCTGTGAAGAACTCTTTCCTAGTGTCTAGGAAAAGACACTTGTTAAGAAAGATTCAACAGGTCTAAAGAGCCGATGTGCAAAATCTGCTACTGCATCATCTCCTCTCCCAGGGAGCACATGTTCTCTCTCTCTGGCAATACCTGGGTGGAAGGAGGGGTAGTAGTGGCTATCTTTTTGTTGGCTGACATTTTTCCTGGATGCTGATAGCTCCTGGAAGTCCTAGAACAGAGATTGTCCAGTGTTTTGCACAGGATAAAAGCCCAGGAAGGCAACTGTATTTACCAACTTGTTATCCCCGATATGATGTATCTGGAGCTGTAAAGCAACGACTTCATCCTAGCTTCTTCAAATGCTATTTTGGAAAAGATCCCTAAATTTTAGAGGTGCCCCTGCCTGAGTGCTCTGCTGGGCAACTCTCTCACGCTTTGCAGATGGCTGTGCACATCACACAGCAAGCTATTAACCACAGACATGCCAGCAAGTGTCAACAAGCCGAATAAATGCATGATGGGGTGAGTTTGCAGTGCCATGGGGCTCACGACACAGCCTACCCCATCAGGGTCTGGATCCTGGGCAGGTTGTACCAGGACCCTGAAGAGTGTTCACAGCATCTGTCCCCTGCAAGGTGTCTCCACCACAGGACACCCACAGAGGGAACGGCATGGCCAGGCAGGTACTGCCTTGCCTCCTTGGTTGGGTGTGATGTGCTGCCTCTGCTCAGGACCCTTCTCCCCTTGGATTAGGGATGTTACCCTTCCCAAGGTATCCACTGAGCCTGGGAAGAAACTTCTGTCTACTACCCTGGGGTGAGCCAAGCTGCCCCAGTTAGAGGAGTAAAAGCCTTAAACACAGAACTTTCCAACCTTCAGTCTGCCTTAAGTACTGGGAGGATGATCAAACAAGGAATTGTTGGGGTTTTTTTTAAGTATAAAATATGTCCATGTCTAGAACTAAATTTTTAAGATATTAAAAAGCAATGCTGTCACCTTCTATAATTTGCTTTTGTTGAGACAAACAGTGCACCTTCCCATCTTAGAGTTACTACTTTATTCTTTTAGAATTGATGCTTAAGCCTCCTTGTTTTTAAATTGTGTCCCTTTATTTTCTGGCATACTGTTTCCCTTTCCCACTAGCTAGGTAACACCTCTCACCTTGCCTGCATTCCAGCTGTCGTGGGTGCCCTCCTGCAGGGCACCTGTGCCCATCTCCTGCTCCTCCACTCTTTAGTCCTGCTCAAGGAGGTCACAGCTTTAAGAGGGTCCCGCTCCGCTCAAGAGCAGAACCTTTGGGAAAATTAGTTTCACTGCATTAAAACACTGTGTCATCAAAACATCTTTTAACCAGGAGGACACTCTGAAAGTCTCAGATTTTTCTGATAATTTTAAGGTGTCTTTATATAAAAAGTTGTATAGGACTTGGACTAAGCTTATTAGCTTCTTGGCTGATGCTAGATGGCTGAGCTGCACTGACATGGCTGAAGCTAAGCTGATTTCTGCCAGCTGAGGGGCAGTTTCTGTGCAGAAGTGTAATGGCCTCACGTAGAGCCCCGTGCAGAAATACAGCCCTTCCAGGAAGAAGTGGGAAGATAAGACTGGCTGCTGTGGCCACAGTAATAAGCAGCCCTTCCCTCCTGAAAGGCTGCCTCATGCCCTTAATTACAAGCAATTGGAGCTCATACTACAAAGTTGTTAGAAGCAAACTTTGTAAATGTGCATTGTCATGGAGACAGTATAGATCAGCTGAAGGAGCATATGGTTCTTTACTCCTTCGAGCTATCACTGGAAGGAGTAGACTGAGGAATATATTTAGTGTTTTCTTTTCAACAGATGACTAAAGATAAGGAAATAAAATTAGTTTGAGAAAATCCTCCTCCTTTTCTGTGGGAAATGGGCTGCTCTTCACTTTGCATTAGAAAAATATTACTGAGATCTCTTGTTCTATAGATGATCATCGACAGGCATTTTGGAAAGGTCATATCTGAGAGCCTCTCTTCACAAGAGCACAAAAAAGTAATTTTTTTCTTAAAAATTATATTAATTTGCTGTTCTTAAAAGCAGGGTCTGTGTGTGATTTTCACAAATAGAAGACAATTCTTCCTTAAAAGAAGATTCTTTTGATTGTAACTATACACTCGCATCTACTTTAAGATCACTGCCTCAGGGCCAATGAGAGCCTGGCTCAGAAGTCCTTCAGCAAGTTAACACTGGCATCAGTGGAACAAGTAGTTCCCTGCAGCCCTGGGGACGTGCCTCTTCTCTAGCCTGGAAAAGCCCTTGGCCACTCCTCCACCCTTCCATTGAGAATGCCAGTTGCTTTAATACTGGGGTTTGTAATGTGATGTATTAGAGCCATGGTGGAAATAAGGAAGCCCTTTGTCCCACAGGGTCACAGAGAGATGCACTGGCCTAAAAAAAGACAGTGAAATTGTTGATGATATCACCATTTTTCAAGAAAAGCTTTGTTTTAGGGGAAAAAAAGACACTTTTGTTCAAGAAACAAACAAAAGCAACATGCAAAAATATTTGACTAGCTTTATAGACCCCATTTGCTAGCAACTGCACAGCTGTAGTTCATATAAGTTGGACAACAGCTGTGAATATCTACTAACACTTTTTTAGCAGCCAGTCTTTAGGCAGGAACAGCATTACTATAATTCACTTGATAATTAACAGTCAAGTGAACAGTGGATTGTTCTATGCCTTTATGATATTTGTGCTCAGAAAGTGGCCTAATGGCAGTGTCCCAGCTGGAATTACTTGAGGGAAAATGTTTCCCTTTGCCAGGCTGAACCTCATGTCTCTTCTCAGAGCACAGGTGGAAAAGGAAGATAGGAAATTCTTTCCACCTGGTTGTGGTCCACTCAGGAATAGTTATAATCTTCCCCATAATGTAATGGTTAAAATGGTATCTTAGGAATTTCAGAGTTGATACTATTTGGCCTCTCTGGAGGTGAAAGCACAGGCAAATATGAAATGGACTTCACCTGGGTGAGAAGCCTGATGGGAACACAGAAGGTATCATGCTGCTTAGACCCCTTGATTCCCTGCTGCCATGGCTAAGCATGGGCTGGCTGAAAACGCTTCAGTGCTTGGTTCTTGGGTGATACAAATGACTTTTAACTTTTTCCATATTACTTGCGTTCAACAGGACAACAAGTTGTGTCCTAAAGGAAGCAGTGTCTGTCGGTCATGTGGTGGTAGGAGATTGTGTGAATATTTGAGAATTTAATTGGAAGCTGTGCCAGGCAGCATAAGCAAAAATAGGGTTGTGCAATTAGAAAAAGGGTTCAGCAGTAGCTTTTCAGCCATTGCGAGGCTTTGTTTCTTGTTGTTTCTACTGTTTCACTGACAGGTACATGGCCTGGGGTCCAGGGGAAGGGGACCAAAACAAAGTTGCTCAGACCTGCTTTCTGCTTCCCTCTGGGTTCATGTTCCTGAGTGAGCTACTTCTCAGGGTGCAATCTTGTTTTTCTCTCTGAGCATGTATCTGTCAGACTGAAGAGGGGAAAGAAAAGATGCACACATCCCATATAACCCCACAAAAAACTGGCTGTGATTGAGCTCATGCAAATTTTACTTCACTAGTACTAAATGCTTGGGTGAAATGTGACATTCTTCTACCTTCTGCCTCAACTATACCCATTTTGCAATTGGAAACTTTTTTTTAACACAAAACTATCTATTCTGTTTTAAATTGCACTGTGGAATGCTGAACCAGAACGCTAAATAGGACATTCATAAGCCTGCAAAGCTGAGCAACCAGAAGAGGGGAGATGCTTGAACTAACAGTGACCAAACAGTCGAAGTCTGGCAAAATTTCCAGCATCTGAAAAACAGTGTTTTTAATGGGATATACTGAACCGCTTCATAACAGGAGGATGCTATACACCAAACAAAATGCACATAATATGTGACATATAATGTAACTTGACAGTTTAACCATGTGTATAATTAGTGATATTGACTCAGTAACACTGAGAAAGACTTTTTGCTGGCACTTCATCCCGTTAAATTGAATCTTTCCCAAGGAGGAAAATCTAGGAGGCACTAGTCAGTCACTGACTCACTATCAGCTGCCTCCTTGCTAAAGCCTGAATGTATTCCATAGTAAGTTATTTGTCACAGTGACTCAGCATTGTAGGCTCCTTTTTAATTTCTCTCTCACCACAGAGCCAAGAAAATCTCCCACCTCCCCATGCCGTATGCTACTGAGATAGCAGTTTGTATCATCGGCCAAAGGATAACACATTTAAATGTGTGTAAGGAGCCTTATAAGGGCATTAACACTTGCCTCCAGGTTGGACGTCATGATGGCGAGCCAAGGAGAGGTGCCAATAATAGATTCCTTGTGCTTGTACGTGCCGCGGTGACTATTTGTGCCGTTTGTGGGAAACAGAATGATATGCTAGACGGCAAAGTGTTTCATTTATCCAGAGTCATGGGGGTTGATCCTGAGTGAGTCTTCACTCAGACATGTAGTCCTGTTCCTGGAAAGGTCAGCCAGTGGATCCTGCCAGCTCAGGGGCCAGCTGCAGGAGGGGAACTGGAGATCAACTCCATACCCTCTCCCTCCTCCAGCCCCAAAAAGTCAAGATTAAATGGCTGTAACAGCTGTGGCAATATGTGTGCCTCGACTTGCACATCAATACCTCAGTTTCCTCCGTGTGAATCTGGAATGATGAGATGTACTGTTCTCTGCCAATTGCCTTGTGTTCCCTCTATCAAAATGCTGGTCCCATTAATTGCAGATGTTGCCCAGCTGGTGCCTCAAGCTGCTTAGCTCAAATCGCTGCTTTTATTACATCATTTGCTAAACCATGGCTTCACCCATGGGGGAGGACAGTTGTGTGATGTGAGGAGTGGCCAGCGGTGCCCATCTTGGTGAAGAAACAGAGAAAAGCAGAGTAACGCTGTTGTTTCTCTCTGCCCTGTGGTGAGCCAAATACATCCTCATGGCATCATCTCACCTGTACTCAAATAATGACCTGCTTTCATGTTGCTTTATCCCTCAAGCCCTGTTGGCTGCAGGTGTAACCTGTGGAGAATTTGTAATTCAGGCAAAGCAGCCACACGCTTACGTACTGAGTAAGAACCACTATTTATTTTACTAGGAATTGGTCTGTGCTTAGCCAGTGTGAGCAGTATGGAAACCAGATCAAGTAACTAAGAGCTGCAGGGGAAAAAAGGTGGGTCTTATCTGCAAAGCTCCCCAAACATTCTGAATGGGGAGTGCATTGCATAGATTACTTTCTTTACTGTAGTCTAAACTAATATAAAGTGCTTGAAGTTCAGTCAAAGGGTGCTTGAGTGAAGTTTGAATCAAATCCATGTGTTGCTGTAAGAGCTTGGCTTTCAATTAAAAATCAACACTGCTGAGATCCAAACAAAGGCAGACAAAAACTATTTCCACTTTGCACCCTACATGATGGGCAACAGTCAAAAGGGGAGAGAAAAAGATGAGTTGGGGTACAATAGTATTTAAATTCCTACAAATGGAAGCCTAAACAACACTGACCTCAATTCCAAGCTGTTTTAAAAAATCGATCATTCTCACAGGTAGGAATGCACAGTACTCCTGTGACTGACTGATCCCACCATAAGAAGCAGCATCTCCCCCTCTGACTGGTTTGCTGTCAGGTAGGAAAACCCTGCACACCAGGAATTTGGGAGCCCCTGTGTACAGACACGCTTGCCAGTACAAATAGGAGTGCCACACACAATAAAGCCAGGCACCATCTCCTACTTCATGGCCAAGAGTTTTGCACAAACAAAATTATTCTGACTTATGCTCATCATTTGGCCAAGCGGGTGGGTGGATGGCTGTGTTCCTCTCCCTGATGGATGGCAGGGCTTTAGCTGCTGGAATTTTAAGGACCTCTTTCTGTGTTGGCAACTACAGATGGAGCTCTTGCAAATGACGTCATCAATCATGAAACCTCCTCAATCACCTTTGTATTAGGATGTAGTGACCAGACAGCTTAATCAGATTTTGCATATGCTATTTTCCCTCTGAATCCTTCTGTCTCCTCCTTCCTCATTACTCAAGTATTTATTTATGAAGATACTTGCTGTGGGTGCAAAGGTCAAGTGTAATACCCTAGGGGTTAAAGGCCCATGTTTACTTAACATCATCTGGAAGGGAGGTGAGCTGGAGGCTGTCAGAAGAGAGCTGTGGTGGGGCTCTTCCCTAGTCCAAGCTTTGTCAAAAAGGGGCAGGTCATGAGCTCTGAGGAAAACTTCCAAGGCCAGGGAAAAGTAAATATCAGCCTGGAAAATTCAGGCTTCCTGTGTTCACCTGAATGGCAGTGTGTGTGTGTATATAACTATAGAACTCTGTGTGTCACTACTGCATTTTTTCCATTGTATATGCAGCACTCTTTTGGTGCCTGTCTGTGACGCTGCATATTGCAAGCGTCTGGCTATGCTGTACTACATTTGAGGTTAAGAAGTGAAGCTAAACATCTGAGGCATGTTACTGAAATACTAACCCAAGCTAAAAAAAATGTCTGGCTCCCAGGTCATTAAAATGTTAGAAATGCTCTTATGGCAGATCTTGGAACCTGTTGTTCTCCAAAGCTGTTTATTCATCCCCTTCTGGAGAGTGGGGAAATTGGGTGAAATTCAGAGTTTCTCCAGAACAGAAGTGCTAAGCTGGTAGATGGTTTGGATCATCACAGCTCACAGCACCATCAGCCTCACATATCTTTCCAAAACTCTCCTCAAGCCACCAAATCATCAGGTGATACCTTGACAATATCACTTCTTTTTTTTTTTTTTTCCCCTGTCTTGCAAATGCTCCATCACCTTATTTTGGGAACCATTGTCATTACTAAGAGTCTTCTGTGATCAAAAATCTTGGCTGAGATGACTTTTTTTTAACTTGTCCATTTTTTCTCATCTTTCAACTGGAAATGTATAGAGCTTAGGAACTAGCTGTGTAAACAGTCATCTTGCACATATAGAGGCAGCACCACAGGAAATCCTTTTCCAAAGAAAAATGATAGAATACTGATTTGTGTTACTGTAGCAACTTTAAAGATACTGTTGGCTTGTTATTTTTACTTTCTCCTAATTTCTAAGCATTTGTTTGGTACTGTTCTATTTTATATAAGTAATAAAATATTTTTAATGTTTTTCTATGATAACTGACTATAGCCACAGTAATGACTTGGAAGATAGTTCTTGTCCCTCCCATCAATGATGGGGGAAAAAATTGTATCCCTATTGTAACATCTGCAGAATTAACAGTCTTACTTATATGGTGGGTAGAAGTGACCCACTGTAGAAGAAGTAGGCAAATATTATGCCAATACCTCAAGTTTCAGATGCGGATGCTTCCCTACATAAACTTCAGTGGTGGTTCTGGCTACTGATACTGTCTCTCCAAAAGATTATTCCTCAAGAAAAAAAAAAGTAATATCTCCTGGTAAAATGATAGAAGTATGCCATGAGGATGCAACAAAATCTGAAGTGGTTGGTCACTCCCTCTAAAGTCTCACTTTTTCCAATCCCCAAATGATACATTTGTGAAAGGCAAATGGAGTCTAGTGGAAGAGTGTTATTACAATCAGCCCTAAAGCTCTGAACAAGTTGCCCTTTTTCAGAAGGAAGGGGACTTGTTGAGTGTTGTTCTTATAATTAACGATAGTCCCGTGAATTATCACTGAGTGAGAAGTGGCAGCCTCCAGCAGCTCTGGGAGCAGTGACCCTCCTCTTCCCAAGCATTCCTCAGAGACAGCAATTCAGACACCATGGAAGAGTAATGGGCTTCCTGTAGGATTCTGCATCCACTCCCGAGGAAAACATCTTGGCATTGTAGTACTAGGTGGCTGTTATCCTCTATTGGCACTCATCTCCACAGTATCTCTAAATTAAATGGGCTGTCTGTATGGTTTGCAATGACAAAATGGGCATCGACTTGTGAATGCAACCTTGCTTTAAATTTTGCTTTCTGCAAAAACTGCAAAAGTGCAGCTGGAAAGCAAGTTATTTAAGCACTTTTTTTTCCCTTTTGATTATTTGTGCTGTTTTTACAGCTACTGAAAACTGAAATCAAACAAATCAACCAGCTCTAAACTACCCTGATGGGACACAGTAATGGCCACCTCAGCAGCTGCATGTCTTAGTCCTCACAGCAGGTACAGGCTGACACATCTTGATTAATTGGGTGTTTGCCAGCTGGAAAGGCTCATGGCTTTAAGGGATTCAAATAGGGCTGCAAAGGGGACACGATTCCTGTGGAATTTCTTTGAGGCTAGAAGCAGTTTTGCTGGAGCAGTTCAGTCAGGAAGCAGCCTATGCATAAGGGTCTCTTGTATCTCCCTGCTCTACCAGGCAGCAGCAGCTACAGGGCAGGTCCCTCCTCTAAAATATAAAGTGCATTTCTTGGTGTGTACAGGGGGTTGTGTTGCAGGCAATATTGAAAGCATTCAGTATGTCCCTCCTTTACCTCTTTCTCTTTATTTCTGGGTTGAGCAGGCCACAGCTGCTGCCTGTACCAGCACTTTGCACTTTTATGTCTCCACTTATCTGAAAGCCTCAAATCCCTTTTTGTGAATAAACATCCCAGAGAGGCAGCTTTTCAATTTCAGAGATAGAGAAACAGAGTTGTATCGATAAGGAAACTTCACCTGCATGTGTGAGCATTGTAAAGGACAATAGAGCCCAGGTCTCTCAATTTCTAGTCATACACTCCAGCCAAGGATTCTGAAGGGAAATTTTCATTTTTCCATGACCTGTAGGGATTGCTGTTTTCAGACAGGACCCAGCTGTTTATGGTAGAGAAGTGCAGCTGTGGAGGGAGCATCAGTCTGTTACATAAAACATGGTGCGGACACCAAACTGTTGGTCTAAACCAGCAGAATAGGTGTCAAAAGGCATCTGTGAAAGTGGAGCAGAGAAACTCTGTGCCACACAAGGGGTGCTGGCAGGGCTTTAGGATGCTCCACAGCTAATTGCAGCTTACAAGGTCCTGGCACTAAACTCTACTCTTCATGTCTGTGGTAAAACGGGAAGCCCAACACTTTAGAAAGCAAGATTACCTTAGCTAGAGATGAGCTTACAGATGGATCCCTCAGCCATTGAAAAGCTTTCATTTCAGATTGATTTTTCTGTGGGTGAAGCAGGGTTGCTTTCTCACATGGCAGTTTTGTTCTGGGGGGTGGTTGGTTGCTCAACCCTTCACCACTAATGCTGTCACTTTCTAATAAAAGCATTGATTTGTAGATTTGGGTTGGGATACCTGGGACAGCTGATGCTTTGCCCCAGAGTCATAAATCCTCATGGTCTTCCTCATGTCCCAGCCCCCTGTGATTAAAGCAAGATCTCCTTGGGGTGATGAATCACCGAGACTCATAGGTATTCGCACGTCGTGTTACCACTGCAGCCCACTCTGTGTGTTGTCCAGGCACTGTTTGCCTGACATAAACAATAGATAAGATGTCAAACATGCAGAATTGCTCTGGAAGGAAACAGCAATGATCTCCAGAGCTACAGGTTTCTTATTTCCTTTTAAGCTTGGAAATTAAATGTGGGGGCTCTCTAAAACTAAAAAAAAAAAAAAAAAAAAAAACACAAAAAAAAACCACACTGGGGTGGTTGGCAGTTTCCTTTATTTGTGCATATAAAACATGTTTTGCTGCAGCAGGGAGAGAGATGCCATTAATACCAAATACTAAGCATGCAAATTACTACTGGATTTTGTGTAAGTAATTTAGATCCCCTTGGTTTTTTTTCCACAGCATTCTCCCTTATTTACCAATTTCTTCCCTGTATCTCCCAGTTTCCCTGCATCTTCATTCATCATTCATTTACAAAGCCATTCAGAGCATCAGAAACCAATTTCCTCTGTGAACCCAGTCCTGTAAAAAAACAAGGCTACTCCGCATGCAAGTGATGTTATGAAGATGTGTGCTGTTTTGAACAGAGAAGTATGTAGCAGGAGATGGATTAAGACTAAAAAAAGCCAAACTCTGTGTTTCATGAACTGAGTCTTGCCCTCAGCTCAGCGTCCCTTAATAACATAAAAATAGATGCTTCCCACTTTGTTCTCCTGTACACGTCTGTAACATGTAATGAAATTACACACCGAGCTAGTGGACACTAAAGTTTGACTTGCACTCTTGTTCTCTTCTTGCTCCTGAATCCTTATTCCTTTCTCCAATCAGGCAGCTTAATTAGCCCAAGCCCACCCAACAAGTAGCTGGCTAGCAGCTACCCATCCCGTGCGTTCTGCTCTGCCTCTGAATCACAGCCCTGACTGAGATCCAAGGGCTCCGCTTCACTCTCCCTCCGGGGTGTGCATGTATGAGCGTGCACGCACACTGCAGGCAACCTGTGTTTCGTCCCTATCTGCAGATAGCAAATGTAAATCACCAGGGCTCTTACACAACTGCTTCCTTACATCTGTACAAATTTGTGGGTCTGTTCACTCATGAGAGTGTTTGCTCCGGTGCCTCAGCCTGGCGAATCCCCACGGCAGCAGGACTCTCATGCCCTGCAAACGGAGGATTGCATCCTCCCAACATCTCCAGGAGGTAAGGAGCTCATATGGCTTTTCTTGCCTTCTCAGAGGTAGGGTCAGGTGGTGGGTGGCATGTCCAGGAGGACGTAAAGAGCTGTGAAGTAGGTCGGGTTGAGTATTTTCCTCGGGTGTCCAGGCTTGCATTGCATGCCTCTGCCTACTGATACTTGTGTCCTCCATAGACCATGCATGTGTAGAAGGCAAAGATGAGGGAGTCTGAGATTTGCACAGCTATGATGACATTTACACACTGCACTGCTCTAACTATTGGGAGAAGCATAGTAACTTCTCAGTACTTAGCTATTGAACCATGTATTGTCCATGACAGTGGTTAAAGAATGCTTTTGCCAATCTAGCCATAAATTATGTGTGGGAAATAATGATTATTCATTAAAATTATTTCCATCAACTTCAGTATTTTGATGATGTTTTGCTTTTGATAAGACTGAGGAAAAATACTGCCCACACCTTTCAGTTCCTGCTCTCACAGTCTCACTCCTGCAAACCAACAAGAGCCATGCACGTGAAAGGGTTGCATCTATAGGAGAGCATGGCAGAGACATGAAGTCCTCTTGACTTTTTTTTGTCCTATCTCATACAATTAATCTTCCTAGCCACATTCTCACCATAGCATCCCTGTTGTCACCCCTCCTCCATTGAAAAGACTTCAGATAGCTCATTCCAACTTACAGGGCATCAGGAGCTAAGGAAGACGATTTCTTGTGCCATTGCTCTTAGTCATTCTCTAAATTGCCATATTTCCATCCTGATATATAGTCAGACTTTGTATGCACGTAAATGCATCCAGGTGCGTGTAGATGTATTACTCATATGTATATGGAAAGATTGGTAAACAGCAAGCCAATATGATGCCCAACTTTTCACTAGGGGACACAACACTCCTGCTTTACACAGCCACAGTCCTCAGAAGGATGAAAACCTTTTCACTTACCAGAGCTCTTCTGCTATCTCTGCACGTTAGCCCATCTTGTCCTGACTGGCATCACCGGCTCTCACCAGGATGTGCCGTGGAGAAGGATGGTCATGCCCTGCCTGCCTCCTGTCCTGTGAGCATAGGACTTGCCATAACACAGTGTGCAACCACCATGTCTCCATAAACTTGGGAAGTCTTGTCTGAACTCCAGCCTTGACTGCTTTGGGAGGAGAAGCAGGTTGCAAGGGCTGAGATCCAAGCAAGAGGCTCTGATTTTAATCTTTTCCTAAGAATTTCTGTCTGCACTGGAGGCAACACCTGGAGATGTCTCCTCTTGCCTGCAGTCCAGATGCACCTAAGATACCTGAGCCTTCATGCCCTTGTGGCACCAGTGTCTCCCCAGGTGCTGCTGTACTGGGCTGGCATGGCACTTCCCACCTGGGCCTTCTTGCTATCACCTCTTCTAGGCTCCAGCATTGGCCTCTGTGCTACTCAATCCCAACAAACACCTCCTTACCTATTAGCAATTCCTGCCTTCCAGCCATAAACCCACAGAGCAGGTGCCACCTGCATCTAATCCTTCCTGGCTCCATGTGTTCCAACCCTGCCCTGTTTCCTTTGGAGAAGCTGCTAGAAAGAGCCTGTGTGCTCCCACCAGCTCCTCTGGCTGGTGAAGGAAAATCCACTCTCCTACTTCCCTTCATAAAACATATGACCACTTTCCAGGGCTTAATGTGCACCCTGACATCAGGGCACAACTATTTCAGGTGGTTTTTTGCTTTTGCTGGTACCTGTGTAGCTGCAATGGGAAGAATAACTTAAGACATCAGCCATATAAAATGACACATATAAGGAATGGGAATGTTAGCAACAGAGGATAGCATGTTGTACTTATTTACTTCATGTGACTATAAGCATAGACCTCTCCATATTGCTGGATTTCAGAAGCAGTGGGCTACTCATCAGCACTTTTTTGGCTATTTCTATTAGTAAATGTAAATGACAAAGAATAACTTTGACTATTGAGTTTATACGAGAAAAAGCCTTTAGCACAATAAAGAGTTAGTTGGGAAAAAAAGAGTTTTTAATTCACTTCATTTAGCTATCAGTATAGACAAGCAATCGTTAGAGTAATCTGAATGGGGTTTGGTTGGTTTTCTTCTTTACTGTTTCTCTAAGAGGCCCAAAGCATGCAAGACGGATCCTGCTCTGGTGCAAGGTGGATCAGCTCCACAAAGCCATGGTGTTATGTCAATTTAAGCAGCTAAGAATCCAGCCTGGTCTTTTCAAATTACATTCAAGGTGTTTTAGTTAGCTTTATGATGTTAATTAACTACGTAACTTTTGTTTGAATGATTTCATCTTACTGCTGGTTTTCCTTGTGTTGCTCTACTCTCTGAGAATACTCTGTAGGCCAATAGCCAAAGTACCACATTGTTTGGGAGAGGCTTAGTGGCACAGAAAGATGTCACATTAAGATACAGTGATTTATATGCTACTGATTAAGTTTAAATAATTGAGAAGTACTGGTATTCTATGAATTTCTTCTTACCTACTTACTTGTGATTAATCATTTGTTTTTCAGCCTATGGTTTTCCTTCTAGATTTTACTCCCAGATTTTTTCCTTCAGAGTACTGCTACATACTTTAGATTTAGGGGGATTACTCCTGAGCAAAGACTGCCGAAAGATTTGTGGGAAACCCAAGAAAAAGATAAATGTGAGATTATGAGAGACAGCATCTTCACAGCAACCACATCTTTAAGACAACAATCAAAGCCACTGAAAGGCAGAGAAACCTTAGGCCAAGTTTCATTTCAGTCTCATGTAACTGCACAGACCTCAGAGACTGAAATTATTAATAACGATAGTCATCTTGCGTTTTCCCAACAAATAATCTGGAATTATCTTTATTGTCGTTATCTGAATCTTCACACCTCCCTTCACTGGTAGTATTTGGGTTGCCTTCTCCTCCTTATGGAAAACAGGCTGCATAAAAAATGAGTCACCCATAAAAGATCAGAAAATGTTGGCATACATCATGTGCTCTTCAGGCCTGTGCTTTGTCCCATGTGCTGATTGATTACAAGCCTGATTAAAGAGGGAAGGCTGGCAGCACAGCTCGGCACAGGATGGCTGCTGCAGCATGGAGGGCCCCCGGCATCATGGGGTGTGCAGGTGAGGCTCACTGCCAGCGCCTGCCTGGGGAACGTGCGTTTCCAGCCATCCCAGCACGGCACACCCCAGCACCGTGGGGGCTCGGGGACAAGCTGCACGCTTGATGAGCATCTTAATACCCAGCTCCTGTTGCTCTGAGGCAAGGTAGGGCTCAGAAGGGTACCCAGCCACAAACGGAGAGTAGGCACCAGGTGAGGAGCACAACCACTGTAGGCTCACAAGCAGCAATATCTCCTGCCTCCACAGCCAGGTGCTCCCAGATTATTTTACTAACCTGATCTCCTCCTATGACAAAATAACCCACTTAGTGGATGAGGGAAAGGCTGTGGATGTTGTTTACTTGGACTTTACTAAAGCCTTTGACAGCATTTCCCAAAGCATTCTCCTGGAGAAAATGGCTGTTCACGGCTTGGATGGGCATACTCTTTCCTGGGTAAAAAACTGTCTGGAAGGCCAGGCCCAAAGAGTGGTGGTGAATGGAGTTAAATCCAGTTGGTGGCTGGTTACAAAAGGTGTTTCTCAGGGCTCAGAACTGGGGTCAGTCATGTTTATTATCTTTAACAGATCTGCACAAGGGGATCAAGGGTACCCTCAGTAAATCTGCAGACAATACCAAGCTGAGTGGGAGTGTTGATCTGCTTGAGTGTAGAAAGGCTTTATAGAGGGATCTGGACAGGTTGTGTTGATGCACTGAGGCCAACTGTATGAGATTCAACAAGGCCAAGTGTGGGATCCTACATCTGGGTCACAACAGCCTCATGCAAGGCTACAGGCTTGGGGAAGAGTAGCTGGAAACTGCCCAGCAGAAAAGGACCTGGGTGTGTTGGTCAACAGCTGGCTGAATAGGAGCCAGTGTGTGCCCAGGTGGGCAAGAAGGCCACCAGCATCCTGGCTTATAGCAGCAATAGTGTGGCCACAGGACTAGGGCAAGGATCATCCCCCTACACTCAGCTCTGGTGAGGCCATACCTCAAATACTGGGTTCAGTTTTGGGCCCCTTGCTACAAGATGGACATTGAGGTGCTGAATCATGTCCGAAGAAGGGCAACAAAGCAGGTGAAGGGTCTAGAGAACAAGTCTTGGGAGGAGCAGCTAAGGGAACTGGGGTTGTTTAGCCTGGAGAAAAGGAGGTTCAGGGGAGAGAGACCTTCCCGCCCTCTACAACTCCCTGAAAGGAGTTTGGAGCCAGGTGGGTGTTAATATCTTCTTCCAGGTAATAAATGATAGGACAAGATGAAACAACCTCAAGTTGCACCAGGGGAGGTTTAGATTCTGTTTTATGAAAACTTTCTTCCCCAAAAGGGCTGTCAGGCCCTGGAACAGGCTGCCCAGGGAAGTGTTTGAGTCACCATCCCTGGAGGTATTTAAAAGATGTCTAGATGTGGCACTCGGGGACATGGTTTAATGGTGGACTTGGGAGTGTTAGGTTTATGGTTGGACTTGATAATCTTAAAGTTTTTTTCTGACTTAAATGACTCTATGATTCTACTCTATGATTTCACAGCTCTTCCATAAAACTTCCAAATTCACTACCCCAGGGTGCAGACCATGAAGTAAAGGCACAAGAAACATGTTGTGACCCACTGGTGGATGTTAACCTTTAGGGCAGATGGTGTGAGCCTGAGAAGGCTTAAAAGCTGGAAAATCAGATTGCTGTTCTCTCACTGTTTGCCCAAGTCCTCTGCTTTTTCTTCTGGTTTATGTACAAATTGGACAACTACAGTCATTTCACCCCCAAATTAATAATTGCTCCTCACCAATGTTTCGCCATTAGGTGATATGAATGAGTATATATCCTTGATGATATGATACAAGTGTTTTTACATGGATCTTTTCCCAGTGTCAAAGTAATATACCCAGTGGGCAAAGGAGAAGAGTTATTATATACTTCTTAGAAAAAAGTGTTGGGACTGCCAAACCTTGACCGGCATTATTATTGTGGGCAAACTGCTTAGGGACCAAGCTGAGTCCCTTACTGAGTCATTTACTGGCAGTTTAAATGCTCTCTGCCTCAGTTTTATTTTTTGTAAAATGGACACAAAAATGTCCCTCAAAGACATAAAGATTAAATCAAGTTTTTAGAAAGACTTGAGATCTTTGCCTGAAACAAAATAATTGAATGGGATGTTCCTACTGATGAAGGCTATACGATGTAAAGACCCAGGGATAAGTTATTTGCATAGTTTTGTGGAATTACATTTAGCAGTGTTATTACTCACCAGGAATCAGACTGGTAAACTAAAACAGGACACGATCTAACTTATACTGAGAGACAGGCTTATTCAATCAAGCAGATTTCTTTTGTTTTTCCTGTGTCTCTGTAGTTATATAATTTCCACTGAAAAAAAAAAATCTCGATTTGAAGTTGTGCTTCCAAGTATTTATTCTCAACTATAGAAGCTGTAGTGTTCTGTGTTTTATCTTTGTTTCTCCAAGAAAGCTGGTATATGGTAGCTTGTGACATTTCCATCATGAAAGATCCTTAACATTAAACAGTTATTTAGAACCACAAGCTCTTGCCCTAAAATACATATGGTTGCACTCAAGACGAATTCACCATTTTATGTTAGAAAATATTGTTTTCATCATAAAAGGTAAGTGTTCCCAGAAGTGTATTAAAATGCTTAGAGATACAAAAGAGAAATATTGGAATTCAGTCTTGGGTACCAATGTGAAAATATTTAAATACGCTATAAATTGCATAGATCCAGCACTGTTCACTGAAGAATCTTTCAGGTTATTAAAATATTTTCTGTTCAATAAGAGACACTAAAAGTAACCACATAGGTTGTGTGCTGTTCAGTGTTAGAAACACTTCTAGATATACTTATTCAATAAAGTTCCCTTAGTCACAAACAAAAGTTACTTCAGCTCCTCTGAGGAGCAATTAGCACAGAGTAGTGCATCAGAAAAGAAAGTGGAAGGGAGAATGGGTAGATTATATTTAGTTCAACTCCAGTAGAGGTGATGAAAGGCAGAAAGGACTTAGGTGGCTGAAGTGGATTAATTCACAATGACATCTTCATATGTATATTGCATGTAAGGAAGGTTCTGACTCAGAGCCCATGCAGAACAACACCTTTAAGGTAAGCAGGCAGAGTTACAGGGGACGGTAAATTAAAATAATGACTCTTCTTTGCCATTCTAGCTCCAAGTCTTGGAAAAACAAAAGCCACTTTTGTCATCTCTGCTGGAACAGAAGACTTGCTAATTGCTGCTCAGCAGAGGTTTTGCTAAGGGCCACCCTTTTGATGTGTTATCAGGTAGAGCAAAAGGAAGGATGCTGCAGCAATATGTGGGCTGCAAATGGGACAAAACCAGCTTCAAAACTATGATGCAAATAGAAAGTAGGAGTAGCGATAATATTTTTACCAACAACCTCTAACACTGCTGAGTCTGATGCATTTACAATAAAATCCTAAATAAGCCTCCACAAAATTTTCCTTTAGATTTGCCCCTACCTTTGGACAGCTTGATTTTGCAAAGGGACCTCTGCTCTACCACTTCAGATTGATTAAGAACAACAGATCTAATTCACCTCAATAAAGAGTGCATCTAAAGGGATCTATTTTGTTAAGTAACTGCTCTCATTAACAACAACGAATAGCCCTATGAAAAAGTTAAGCAGGACTAATATCACCACCAAAAGCGCAGCAAACACCATGAAAATCATCATAAGACAATGCAGGTAGTTAAAGCTGTATATGTGCCAACACCCCTTAGCTCAAACCTGTGCAACTCCACTAAATAGTATTTTTTTTCTATGAAAATTCATCTGTGCTCTAGCTGAAAGGTCTACCATCAGGATCTGGGACCTCATTTGGCATCAGAAGTCTTACACTAAGTACCACTGTTTTCTTCAGCAGCGTCTTTATAAAGCTCTCAGCCTCCCTTGCAAAATTCAAATAGTGAGACCACAGTGTCTAGCAGGTTATTTGTCCCCCGGGGTTTCATATGCATTTTGCAGTAAATGTTTTCAAAGTACCTTGTGTTAAAGGATCCTTGCAGGAATTCTTACGCAGGAGATTTATTTAGGTCAACATTATCACTATTTCCTGGCTGTTGTGAATACTGTCTCAGGGGAGAATTTGTTTGTCATTTTACTCAGAAAATGACAGGATAAAAATATACCAGACAGTTGCAAACATAGCTGGTGTGGGTTTTTGGTTTTGTTTTTATTTTAGCTAATGCAAGGCCCTGGATGAAGGTTATTATTTTATTAAATGCCCTCAGTTCAGTGGTAGCCTCATAAGAGTTTCTCTGTATTTCTACTTTCTTTTAGTGTTTTTCTACTACATTACTATTTCCCTGTTCCCTTCTTCCATTGTTGTCTCACTTTTTTTACACAGGGGACTTAGAGAGAACACAGTTATATTTGAAAGAGTTCATCATATAATGCTAAGACAAAGTCAAGGGTCTCTCTTACTCAGAGCTCACCAGCAGCCCTTAACAATCCTTACACGACATGCACCCAGTTCCTCTTGCTTTCTGCGAACTCAGTGTATAATTTCTCCAACAGATATTTTGTTCTTAACAATAGCATGTTTCCATCACGCTCAATGAGGTTCAAATATGCAGCTGTTACCGAGATCTCCCATGGAAGTTGATAGGGTATTGGACTGCTGAAAAGTATATTAATATGGTTTGGGAGTGTTTCCTTTTAAACATTAACTTAGAAAGGAATTAAAGTATGTGTTTACTTTTCATTCATAAGTACAATTAAGGCTAATCCCCTTTATTTTTAGAAGAGTTTTTCTGTATTGGAAGTGCTAGAGTTCTTTACTAACTCAGGACTGTGCAGAACAGCATTTTTAATTGTGATGAGGTGGTGGTGTAGCTTATTTTGTTTGCAGTCATGTTGCATGTTTGCTCTTTCATGTCCAGCTTCTCGTCTACCAGCACCCCCAAGTCCTTTTCTGCAGGGCTGCTCTCTATTGCCTCCTCCCCCAGCCTGCATCAATAGTGGGTGTTGTTCCGGCCCAGGTGCAGGACCCTGCACTTGCTCTTGTTGAACTTCATGAGGTTCATTTGGGACCACCTCTCCAGCCTGTCTAGGTTCTTCTGGATGACATCCCATCCCTCTGGTGTATTGACAGCACCACTCAGCTTGCTGTCATCTGCAAACTTGCGGATGGTGCACTCAATCCCACTCTCTATGTCATTGATAAAAATGTTAAACAGTACAGGTCCCAGTACAGACCCCTGAGGGACACCACTTGTCACTGCTCTCCATCTGGACTTTGAGCCATTCACCACTACCCTATGGATGTGACCATCCAGCCAATTCCTTATCCACTGAAAAGCCCACCCATCAAATCCGTATCTCTCCAACTTGTCCAGTAGGATGTTGTGGGGGGACTCTGTCAAAGGCCTTGCAGAAGTCCAGATAGATCACATCCATAGGTCATCCCTTGAACACTGATGCAGTCACTCTGTTGTAGAAAGCAACTGGGTTTGTCAGGCAGGATTTCCCCTTACTGAAGCCATGCTGGTTGTCCTTTATACCTCCCTGTCCTCCATGTGTCTTAACAGACCTTCTAGGAGAATCTGCTCCATGATCTTCCCAGGCACATAGGTGAGGCTGACAGGTCAGTAGTTCCCAGGGTCCTTCTATCCACCCTTTTTAGAGATAGGCGTAACATGTCCCTTCTTCCAATCACTAGGGACTTCACCTGACTGCCAGGACTTCTCAAATATTATTGAGAGTGGCTTTGCAACTACATCTGCCAGTTCACTCGGAACTCTGGGATGCATCTTGTCAGGTCCCATAGACTTATGTATGTTCAGGTTCCTCAGGAGGAGGATTTCACATACAATGGGAGTGACTTCACCAGCTTGATTCCTGCCTTGTAGTTTTTTACTTGGGAGGTGTTGGGAGAGAGGTTGATAGTGAAGACTGAGGAAAAAAAAGTCATTGAGAACCTCAGCCTTCTCTTCATCTGTTGTCACTAGCTCTCTGTTCTTGTTCTTCAAGGGGGGGTATATTTTCTTTCACCTTCTGTTTTTTCATTGATGCACCTGTAGAAGCCCTTCTTGTTATTTTTTGTGTCCCTTGCCAAGTTCAGCTCCAACCATGCTTTGCCTTCCTGACCTCCTGCCTACACAATTGGGCAGCATCTCTGTACACTTCCCAGGATACCTGTCCCTGTTTACACTGCCTGTGCAGCTCATTCTTACTTTTTAGCTTGACCAGAAGGTCATGACTCAGCCATGCTGGTCTCTTCCCTTTCTTGCTTGATTTCTTACACTTAGGGATTGAGAGCTCTTGTATTCTATGGAATGTGTTTTTAAAGATCTGCCAGCTTTGTTCTGCTCTCTTGTCCCTGAGGACCATTTCCCAGGGTGTCCTGTTAATTAACTTCTTGAAGAGCTGGAAGTTTGCCTTTCTGAAATTCAGGGTCCTGACTATACTTCTTGACTTGTTTGTGACTCTTAATATTGCAAATTCCACCAGTTCATGGTCACTGCTGCCCAGGCTGCCCCCAATCTTGAGATCCTTGACAAGCTCACCTGCATTAGTGACCAGTAGGTCCAGTATTGCATTCCCTCGGGTTCAGCTGTCTGTTTCTTGTCCCAGGAAAGGGACAAGTGCCATCAAGGCACTCCAGGAGCCTCCTTGACTGTCTACTGCTGGCCGTGTTACTTTTCCAGCAAATGTCAGGGTGATTGAAGCCCCCCAACAGGATGAGAGCCTGTGAGCATGATCCCTCCTGTAGCTGGAATAGGAATGCTTCAATAGTCTCCCCTTGATCAGGAGGCCTATAGTAGACTCTGACCAGAAGTTTCCCCTTGTTGCCTTGGTCTCTAATTCCTACCCATAGGCTTTTGACTTGCTTGTGGCTATTCTTTAGGGAAATCTCCTCACAATCAATCCATTTCTTAACATAGAGGGCAACACCTCCACCCCTGTCCCTTTGGAATAGCTTGTAGCCATTGATAGCCACACTCCAGTCATAGGATTCGTCCCACCAGGTTTCAGTAATGGCCACTATGTCCTAGCCTTCTAGCAGCATAGTCACTTCCAATTCTTCCTGTTTGTTGCCCATGCTACATGCATTCGGGTAGAGGCACTTCAGCTGGGCAGCTGGCTGTGTCCCCTTTCCAGAGAAACACTCATTAATTCCCATGAGGTGTTTACCTGATGTTTCCCCGTTGGCTGTTACTATCACAGGAGCCCCTGACTCATCTCTGTGAGATTTTGTCTGTGCTACTGTGTCCCCAGCATGCTGCAGGGTAACAGGATGAAGTTTCTTACTAGCCCCCCATCCCTCCAACCCTGGTGTGTCGTACCTCCTCCCGTGACACAAAGGCCTGATGGTATCATTATCCCCCTCCTCCTTCACATCTGCTTGATCATTCCCAGGTTCTACTGTGAGTCCAAGCTCATTGATAGCTCTTGCATCTTGTCATGTCAACAAATCCTGTAATCAGGTTGCAATAGTAACAGATTACAGCTGTCATGTTTCTTTTTTCTTCAGGTTCTGATTTCTCTCCCTATCTGGTTTTCTTCTAGTAAGAGATATCTGGTGGCTCATTTTGCTCAGGTCACTCAGGAGAACTTACATGGGTCAGTAGTTTCCATTACATTTATCTCCTCTCCTGCCTTTCACAGCTAACATAAATGATTGCCGTGCAAGCAGGTAAAATGTAGTCTGAACTACATTTGCATCTGTAGTAGTTTGAGAAAAATAAAGTCTTAATTCCTGAAACATGCCTCTTGCATAAATAACAAAAAGTTTAAGCAAAACTTTTTACAGTAGTTGATGTCAAATAACTACTTAATGTAAAACTCTCAGACCTGTTCTTAAACCCTTTCTAAAGCCCTAATGTGCTGCAAGAGCAGTGTGGGGGGACCTAGAGACAGATAAAAGTACACGGCAAAGGATTTCCCCAGCATGAGCAAATCAGTGGCTGACACAGTGAGCAGATCTGCTCTTACATCTGCCACATTAGCTCCCACTCTAGCTGCACTGTTGTATCTACAGGGCAGGAACACTGGCCAAGGTGCCCATCTGAAGGTGTTTGGAGTAAACACCTTGGATGATGGAAACCTTGATGTTATCTTGACTTATACAGGTGTGGGTTTCCTTGAGCATACCAAGCTTGAGCTACCCTTGGGACTCTGTCCTGGTTTTACCAAGCGTGAACGTGAGCTTGGCACAATCTGTGACTTTAAAAGAAGTCAATGTACAAAATGTGTCCCATTGATGCTGAAGATCCTCTCTTGGAGTGCTGAGCTGAGGTGGGCAGAAGCCAAGGTTCTGTGCTGGCTATGGACCTACCATCCCACTTCAGAGGCCTCACCCTCTCTTCTCTCCAAACATGCACTTGAAAATGAGTGCGTGCCGAGCCATTCTCTGAGGTACAAACACAGCAAGCACACTTGCTGCTGCCTGCCTACTCCAGAGGATTTCCTGGTGCTTTCAGGAGACTGAAATGTTCTAGCACTTTAAAGGAGGACTAGGCATTGGTGGGAGGCTTGTTTAGTATCTGAGTGGGATCATGACTACGATGTTCATCTGCATGTTACCAGCATGGAATATACGCAAATTGGGAGCAGTTTAAAGACGAGTAGGCTCAGAGAGAAAGGAAAACTCTTCCAGGGAGGGTGGAGGCAGAGTGAAAGACTGCTAACACTTGCAGCACTTGATGGGGGGGGAAGATGGAGATATCAGAGCAGGATAATCTCCAGGAGGAGATCAGGCACAGAAAATCAACACTTGATGGGAGACTACCCTAAATATGTACTGAGAGGATGGTATTTACCCTCCAGGCAGTAGCAGGGAAGATGCCAAAATCCGCCTGTTGAAGAAGCAGGAGGTTACCAGCCAAACTAGCACACAGTGACCCCAGGGGACCTTTCTTTCAAACACACCATTCGATTGCTGGCATGGAGCGTAGTTGGCAGCCCCGTTTCACACCAGTGATGATGTAATATGGCTCTTATTTCAGAAGCATCCCCATAAAGTTGACAGCTACTGTTATCATCTGATTCTGCTCAGATTGCTAACACTGGTGTTTGTGGTGGGTTTTCAGTGATCTCTGAAGGAGCAGCCCATGCATAATGGATGTAAGGTGTCTTTTAGTGTGTGCTTAGCAGTCATCTGCACATTTTTGGTAGCCTTTCAAGTATGCAAAAAAGCCAACCAGTAATAATAATAGATCATTGTTTTCAAAGATGTTTTAAGACAGGGAATGAATGTTTGCAGCTGGCTTAGGATTTTGGGGTGTTTGGCGGGTTGGTTCAAGGCACTGTGACTTTCTAGCAATGCTCCTGCAGTATTCTGTGCATTCTTTTCTCTAAGAGAGGGAAAAAATGTATGTCTGATTCCTGCTTAATTAGGCCTCATCTGCTAAACAGTTATGTCACTATTTACATATGAGTATTCCCACTGATGTCAAGTCCTACAGCTGTATACTTCATCTGGTAACAATGTAAATCCAAGATAAACAGACTTGGAACAGGAGATGTACATTGCCTTATATGTATGAACTACCTGAATATAGCATATGCTGTGCCCTGTCGTTCTGGCAAAAGCTAACAACTATCCTGTTTCAACAGCCTGTAAATGGATCATCTGATTATCAGTTTTAAACAGTGGACTGAACTCTACTCACTAGTCCTGACTTTTACTTATTAGACAAGTCATACACTTCAATAACTTTGAATCAGTTGTGCCCCTCTATGGTAATAAGGAAAAAAAAATAAATCTTCTGCACCTGCTAACATCACGTGATTTTTCATGTCAGGGTCTCCCATGGCCTAGGGATCAACTCTTCTAGAGATAAAATGTAGTCAGAAACAAGATTCAGGGAAAGAAAATGGCTGGAAACTCAACAGACATTTGGGTTTAATTCTGCTCCATCCCCCTTCTAATGCCTTTCTTGAAGGAATCTCTCTCAGCTGTCTGTCAGTGAATCTCCTCCATGATTTCTGTGCATTGACTGATGTCCCATCTTCAGCTCTGGTCTGTCAGAAAAACTTGGGCTGTTCTCTCACCAGTGAATAGTACAAGGAAAGAACTGTGATTGCTTTATACTACCTCCTCCTCTTCTGCCAGATAATTCTGATGCTCTAGCATGCCGTATTACCCTACCAATGACCTCTTGTTCTTCCATACACTGTGGTACCATTCTCTTGATAACTGTGACTGGTTTTTTTCATTAATCATTTCAGGCTGACATGATTAAAATGATGTAAACCAAACTATCCCCTCAGCAAATGTGCTTAATTTGGTTGTGTTGTGTTATCTTTAGCAGAAGTCTTGACTAGGAGCTCTTCTAAAGGCATATCTTTGCTTGTGGTTTTGTCAGCATGGCCCTGGCTTAGCATTACTGGCAAACCCTAGCAATCTGCTCAGGCAAATGTCAGATGGGACTGAAATAATAGCATGTCCGGTTCCTGCTGTGGATCTCGTGGAAAGGTTTTGTGGAAGTTGGTTTGTTGGGCTTTTTTTGTTAGGTTTCACATTACTACATCAATCACATGTAGTACTGTGACATGATAAAGGTTTCTTCTGGACATCTCTAATGACTGACACCTTAATCAGAAAATTAAAATCCCTAGAAGTTAAAGAGATGAGAAGTGAGGGAGTAACAGTGCTGTAGATAAAATACTTTCTTAAAAGTGATAGAGCTGGAATTACTTTTTCAATGAAAGATTAAGTTTCTTGAGCTATGAAGTACTTATATAGAAATGTATTTTTTAAATGATATTGACATCTGACATCTTCATAAAGTCCCGTCTAACCAAAACCACTGAGGATCCCATGGAGTCAGAAACTTGTAAGACTTAGATACATATTTCTGTAGTCAAACTAAGGATTGTGTAATTTTCTACTCAAAGTAGATATTGCCATAGTTATTTTACTCCCCCGAGGGACAGGCAGGAGATATTTGCTTAGAAGACTGCGAGAAAGCAGAACTCACTGCAAGCCCACTTGTTGAAACACTTGTGCCTTTTCTTTCTTTCCCCATTAATATAATCGAAAAAGTGGTATTCCCAACTAGTATTAATACTAACTGTACTTCCAACTGCTGGAAGAAAACTTCAGCTTCCTGACTGAAGATCAAGACCTAAGGGTGGGACTCAGGTGACAACTGATAGGGTGATTTGTTGAATGCAGCCTTACATCAGCAACAGCCTTTCTGAACGGCTCTGCCTGTTACACATCATACAGCAAGTTTGTAATGCCAGCGAAGGGATGCAGAAGCTCTCTTCGGGGACACCACTTGACTATTCTTGTAACACCTTGCCCCCAGGACAACCGAGGCAGAAAAGTACCAGCTGTACCAGTCTTAGGGCAGCATCTGCTGGTTATTGCACGGATCAACATAAATGGTTGTCATGGAAGAAGCTGCTTGCTTTGGTTCCCAGGCAGAGGTACCTGTGACTCTGGGGGGCGGGGGAAAGGAGTGCTCTGAAGAGAAACGACCCGTAAATGCAATTCTAACAGTCACACGGGAGAGAACGGGAGCGGGTAAGGAGCTTCTGGCTCTTGGTGTTGCTTTCTCCTGTTGTGAGAGGTAGCACCCAAAACTTTGGAGAGTCCAGGTTCACTTGGCTGCAGCTCGCTTCCAAAGGCAAAGAAACCCACCCCACCATCACCCGCCCCACATACACACTCTGCGCTGGTGTTTTCAGAGCCGGGAGAGGTAGCCACCGATAAATAAAATCGAGATACGGAAACAAAATGGGGGACGACGACTTTGTGAGACTTGGCAGGAATAACACCGGGGCTCGCCGACTTCTCTTGAGGAAAGAAACCGCAGTTGTGCCCACGCGGGTGTTTTTACACCGCAAACGGGGTGAAACAGACTAAGTGATAGCAATAACGGCCGGGAGGCAGGCGGCCGGGGCCGGGGCAGCTTCACGGGGCCCGGCGGGGTCTCGGCGGTGCGGGACGCGGTGCGGGGCGAGCTCGAGGGAGGAGGCGGGCAGGGCTGGCGGCGAGCTCGGGGCGGGTCGGGGGAAGGGGATGTGGAAGGCAGATCCCCGAACTGACACCACCACCTCCCCCTTTCCCCTTCCCTCCTCCTCCCTCGCGGTGGGGGCTCGGTCCAGGGCTGGCGGGGCAGCCCGCCCTCATGGCTGCCCCTCCCGGCGAGGTCAGAGCAAGGAAAAGTGTGCGGAAAAGTTGGGGCTCGGGGAAGGCAGGGGTTTCCGAAGGGAGCTCGTCTGGGCAACTGTGCCATGTTCCTCTTGTGGCAGGAGCGAGTATGCAACAAGTCCCTGGAGCACTTCCCGTGTGAGCGAGAGTGAACGTGACATTTAAAAAAAAAAAAAAGCCAAATGTTTACTTACCTGTCACCAATGCAAATCTCCAGAGCCAGCTCGTCTTGCACGGCCCCAGGTGCGAGCCGGGAGGTGGAAGGAGAACGGCCGGGAGTCAGGGCTCATTACACATCGCGCCCGGCCGGGAAGGACTTTTCTTGGGAACTTTCTGTCCCGCTCCGGTTTCCTGGGAGGCGGCTGCGATCACGTTTTATACCGTGTTAGTTGGTAACCCCTCTCATTCATTAAGATCACGTAAGAACTCAAAGGGAAACGTGATTGAGCTAAGGCGTTTGCGTAAATCTATAGGTTTTTTAAACTCCCTGCCAGTTCCATTCTGTCTTCTGTAGGCATCAAGGTGGTGGAGAGTTTAAGCTTGCGGATATTGCAAAGGGTTATTAGATTCATAAGTCACACCAAGTGGTGGGCGATCCACTGAGCAAAGCAGAAGTTCTCACATGATGACTTCAAACAAGACACATTACCTTCCAGCATCTGTTGGAGAGACTGGATTTTAAGACACTTCTGTCTCCAGGACAGCAAAGAAACAATGGTGAGTAACAATAAAAAACCCCACTATTTTTATAACTGGAGAGGGAAAAAAAAAAAAAAAAAAAGAGAAAAAATAGAAGCTTGAGATGTTGCTTAACGACAGTATCTAATATCACGGGCTCGGCTTTCTAGTATTTAATATATCGAAGCATGTAACCCGCG
This sequence comes from Megaceryle torquata, assembly GCA_024611175.1. Lineage (NCBI taxonomy): Eukaryota > Metazoa > Chordata > Aves > Coraciiformes > Cerylidae > Megaceryle > Megaceryle torquata. The sequence goes on along the minus strand of JANIJG010008224.1, from coordinate 19,828 downwards.
GAGGCCGGAAGAATTGTGCTTTAGACAGTGTAACTTTAATTGCAACGCTCTTTGATTTAAGGCTGCGATGGAAACACCGCGTTTGACAAACTTGGAGCTGCCGGCGACTTGGCCGCAGCCGCGCGCTCGCTCCTCCCGGCTCTCTCTAAGCGGGCACGGAAGGCAGCTGACGCCCGGCGTCGGCGGGAGGGGAGGGGGGGAACCTCCGCGCCCCGCCGCGGAGCGAGGGCCGGGCATTGCCCCGGCAGCCGGGAGGTGCGGAGAGGAGCGGCGCGGCCGCGGCACGTGACAGCTCGCAGGGCCGGGGACGAGGAGCGGCCCGGGCGCGCAGCGAGGTGCGGAACGGGGCGCGGCGGCGGAGCGGCGGCGACAGCACCCTGGACAGAGGCGGCGGGGGGGCGGTCCGCGGAGAGCGGTGGTGGCCCCGCACCGCTCCGCGCCCCTGCGGACTCGGAAAGCCGCTGACACTTGGTACCAGCTGTCGTCCGTCCCCGTCGTCGTCCCCCCCCCGCCACCCCCCTGTTCCTTCCCCTCCCCGCCCGCCGCCCTCTCGCCCCGCTGGAGCTGGGCGAAGTTGAATTCCTTCCTAGCGGTGCGGGCTGGAATAGGAAAAAGAGAGGAGGGAAGGAAGAAAAAAAAAAAAAAAAGCAAAACAACAAAAAACAGAGTCTTGCAAGCTCCGGGGGTTGGTTTGACGGTGCCAACTTTGGGAAATGCCAGTGTTTATCTCCGCGATCTAGCCACTGCTCGTGGTGTTAGCTGTGACTAAGGTAAGCGGAGGGGCGACCCCCCGGCAGCCCCTCTCTCTGTGGCGCGGGGATGGGTGCCTGCTCTTTTCCTAGTTATGTTACCTTGCTTGGCTGCTCGGTGTGTGGAAGCCAGAAAAGGTAGGAGAAGCTTGATGAGATTGCACTGCGAGTTGAGTTAAGTTGTGCCTGATTTAATCTAGGAATCTCGTCTGTCTATGTGCGTGTGCATGGTTTGGGCAGAGATGCAACTGATCTTTACCTAGATAAGCAGATGCGACGGATTTTTTTTTTTTTTTTTTTTTTTTTTTTTTATTTTTTTTTTGTTCTTCCTGTGGTTGCGTATTCTGTTTTTTTATGTTATTAAGTTG